>VZRQ01003408.1:19067-46746 GCA_013397975.1 Machaerirhynchus nigripectus
CTGGTTTGGGCGCGGGCGGGGGGGAGCCCGGCCCCGCCGGCCCCCACAAGCCACAGGCTCTCGGCTGCGCGGCAGCTCATGGCTGTTCCTTGGCTGCCTGCAGCTCTGGGATAATTCTCCCCAGCGACCCCGGCCCCATGCCACAGCGCCGGGGGGGAGGGGGCCGGGCCTGGCCCGGGGCGGGACGGGGCCTGGAGACCCCCCTCCGCCGCCACCCCTCGGCGGGAGAGCAGGAACAAAAGGACAAATTTCTGCGCTTGCGCTATCTTTAAATATGCAAATCATAGCGGCATTACCGCTTCCTCATTGGGCTAGCAACTTGTCCATCAACTCAGTTTTAAAACCATCCCGGCTTATTGTGAAATCCTAGAAGATTTTCCTGAAAATGCTATATGCAAAGTGACAACACTACGTTCTAATGTTTATCCAAATTAAACATTTCATTCCCTGAAATGTTTCTTTATTCCAAGATAATTACCTATGGTTTACAAAATTATTATGATAATTGCTTGGCTTAGGAAATCTAGCCATGACAAACATTACTTTTATGGAAAATGAATTTATTTCAATTGGGTCTTAATGTCATCTGAAAAAAAGGAGGTATTTAAAATTAGCTGCCAAACACAGAAAAACCTTAGTTGAAATAAAATACGTTTCATAAAACATGAAGTGGCTAATCTGACCTCTGAATAATGAAAGCACCAACTGTAATGTATTACAGCATGGCTTTAGAGGGATAATGTGAATTCCTCTCATGCATTCAGTACTATGGACCAATATTCCAAAATGTTTGCAGAAAACAACATATACTCTGCTGTTGATTTTTGTGGAGCTCTTTAGAGAGCTTTAGAGTATCAATAACACAAATTAAGTGAAATAATAGCCGTGCTAGTTACTGGTAAGTTAGAAAAGCTGAGACTTGTGTTTAGGTTTTCAGAATGCCAGTGGATTCAGCTAATCACCACATGCTGTCACAGTGATAGCACCCAGGTCATGCTATCAAGACCTTTGTAGTCAAATGGCAGTGAAAATAATGAGAAGAGAATATTCAGTAACTGAAATAAAGGCAGTGGACATTAGATGCCAAGGTCATCCCCTTTTCCTCCTCAGTACCAGCCTCAAATCAGGAACAAAAGAGTTTATTCAGATCTCCCAAAGAAGCCTCAGGCTTTTGGAGACACTCTCTCTTTGGATTCAATATTGAATCAGTTTTTGAAATGTCTCCTTGGACTGAAGAATTTTGCAACTTGTTCACATGAGACTTTTTTAATCTTACTCGCTTCACCCTGTTCATATTAAGGAATCTGAAGAAAGACTCTCTTTCTAACAAGAGTGTGGTCCCTGAAATGTCACAGCTGGCAAGAGAGGGATGCCTCTTGTTGGGAGGCACTCTGCCAATTTCCATCCCCATTAGCCTGACCATCTTCTCCGTGATTGGATGAAGCTGGGTGAAAGAAGCTGCGACAGTGGAGCTGGCCCAAAGCAATCAAAGAATCATAGAATATGCTGAGTTGGAAGAGACACATAAGGATTATTGAAGTCCTGGCCCTGAACAGAACAGCGCCAAGACTCACACCACATTCCTGAAAGTGTTGTCCAAACACTTCTTGAACTCATTCAGGCTTGGTGCTGTGACCACTTTCCTGGGAAGCCTGTTCCAAGAGCTCCTTCAGGTTAGAACCAATCTCTAGTGAACTCAGCAAAGTCAAGGATGAGGGTGGGAAACAACTGAGAATAGCATTTGGCCTAAAACAAAACAAATGAAAACACAAAGACACCACCAACATTAGGGGGCAACAATGTACCTTGAGCAAATTTTTTTTATCCTGATTCTTTTTTCTGAATGCTCAAAATTTACGATGTATTTCCTGAATGTTGCCTGGCTTTTTGGTTTCCTAGGAGGAAAATAGAATATGTCGTCAGTGCACTCCTTTTACTTGAATTTCTATGCTCCGGAAAGACAGGCAGACATGCTCTGCCTTCATTTTGACACCTCAGCTATGGCATACACAAGTTGCAAGCTTTAAGTTTTCACAATCACATGCTCCATTTTAAGCCACACAGATAGCAGAGCAAGCTTGAAATAAAGACGCTTTTTTCCAGCTGTGAACTCAATAACATCCCTTATAAATCAGGTCTGGTTGTATGATTTCTCGCACACATCCTACAGATTTGCTTTACAAAACACACTGACCATAAATACCACTTTCTTGCCTCTTGGTGTCTGAAGGGCTGTACTGCTCTGGAGGGTAAAAGAGGGCAAAGAGAAGGAAAAATTTGTGGGTTATGAATATTGACGTAGAAGATGTTCTTTGTTTATTGAGGCCTTCTTTACATAAAAATTCTTCACAGGCTACACCCTAAGTCTAGAGGTCCTAAATCAGTGTCAGTGAGCTGTCTGGGTATTTTTTCCCACGTATTGCACTGCTATTCTGCTGACAGTAGGGGCCTATTAACATTTGGCTCTTCAAGTTACTGTGGCCCAAGCCTCAGTGGCAGAACGTCTGCCCAATATGTAAAATAATGGAATGAATGGATTTGTTGGAAACAATGATAACAAGACCTGGCTGAGCTAACTGTGACAGCATGTGGTAATTTTCCAGCCCACTGGCCCTGTAAAGAGAGCTGGAGCACAAAGCTTAGACTGTGGGGCAGGTTGGTCTGGATAGCTACAAACAAGTGCAGAACAGCTGATGATGTCATACACAAAATCTGACAGATGGGGAAGGGTTTTGGTTTGTTTTAAACTTGAACTTAACTTGTTTGCTTTGTTTTAAACTTGAACTTAACTGTTTATTTTTCCAACATACACGACAGTTACAGCATGAAAAGACAGCTGATTTAAAGGCATGCCTTGGAAGCACTGTATATTAGATTTAAGGAACATTCTTATTTCCTGGTGGCAAATGGTGTTGCTTGTGCAGTGAATTCTCTGGGAATGATGAAAGAAAGTTGCCATAGAATGATGCATTATCTCTATTTTCAGCCCTTGGGACTGCATTTTGAATCTAGTCCCCCTCCTTGAATCCTAATACACACTTTGAATAACATAAATAAATGTCATTACCTGAATTTTGCCATCACATCAGAGAAACAGAGCAATCAGAGGCAATCAGAGATGTCTGTATGGGTTACTAATTTAGGTTTAGTGCCTGGGAATAAAATAGTTTAAAATAAGTTAATTTGAGTATTAAAAAATGTGTGCATGTTTGCAGGACTATGCAATTCTAAACATGTTGTAAATGCACTTAAATACAAACATGTGTGAACACAGTTGCACACCTCCTGAAGCAAGTTTGGAAGTTTACCTAAATGTGGACTGGAAAGAGATGATACAGCAGAGTAATTGTGGGTCGCCATCAATACAGCTTCTTTTCACCAGTTTATAGGCGACACAAATATTAAAGGATAATTCCAATTCTATGTTTCCAACTGCGATGATAATACAAGCGTAGAACCCACTTCTGGAATTTTTACTACTTCTAAAAATAGACTAGATTTTTTTACATGCTTCAAGGGAAAGATGATACACAGACATTTCAAATATATTCCAGTTGCATCTTTCTCTTTCCCTTCAAGTGTTATTTATCTCTTTGGCTGTGAGCTCTCTAGAGCAGTGCTCAAAGCACTGTGAAATAATGACAACAGGAAGAAAAAAGAGGTACATAAGTAAAAAAGAAACACACATTGATTACCATGGGGTTTTCTCTTAGACTGACAGAGTTACCCAAAGTTGAGGTAAACACAAGCAATATTTAACAATGACTAAGCGCTGCCGGAGTAAACAAGCCAGAAGGCCAAATTTTGAAGACCACTGTTTACTTCTTGATTTCAGTATAATTTTTCAAGCGGAGAAGCTGTTGGGAGGCATAATTTTTATCACAGCTTGAAACCATCATTATCAACTATATGTACTATGTCTCAGCTGAGGAGTCAGCTCCTATTATATTAAAAACTCTAGAAACACAGTTGCAGGCAGCTTCTGAATCAATGAGTTTTCAGTGCAACAGGCAAACTCAATACAGAGATAGGCAAAGAAGGTCTCTATACACTCATGAAATCCTTCATATCTACAGGAAGAAATAGGAATAGGATGGGAAGTGCCAGGATTTTTTAGAATGGGGAAAAGGGGTTTGACCATCTCCCACACAACTCGACTCGCAGGTTGATTTTATTGCTAAGAAATTCTGACTCCATTTTAATATATTTGACTAGAAACAGAAGGAGCATTTTTGTCACCAGTGACCAAGAAGAATAGCAAAGTGAAATATGTGGATTGTTTCCAACACCCACTCTTTGGCTGTAAAATATACTTCCAAATCTCTTCAAACCTTTTCTTTTTATTACTCCTTTCTTTATAGAGAGTTTCCAAGTTCTGGGAAATTCACGACCTTTTGTTTAGTACTTAAAATCAAGACATTTTCACACAGGAGGAACCTCTGCTGATCAGGGAACCAGCAAAGCCACCAGGGAATTTTATCTTCCGATTTTTTAATCTTCTTTGTGAGTGCTGAGTACTTGGAAGAGGGCAGTCTGTGACAAAGTTTTGGGACCCTCAACAGTTTTGATGTAGGTGTCAGGATCACTGAATTCAAGCATCCCAGAAACTCCAAGAAAGCCCTGAAACAAAATATGAGAGCAAGATACACTGACAGGAGTTCATCTTTTTCAAGTGAAGAACTCCTGCAGGCATTTGGAATGCAAACAAGCCAAGAAAATGGAACCATGGGAACCAGTTATTTAGATCTACAAGTTAGTTTACTGCTCTGTGAGTGTAGAAGTTAATTCAGTCTGCACACCATTTTGATGAAAAGAAAATAGTACATCCTGACTTACCAGATGTGAAATATTTAATCATGAAAACATCCACACTGGGGCAGAAAATTACGTGTAAAATCACAGCTAATAACTTTTTCATTAAAAAAAGCTTATGTTTTTTAGCAAGTAAATACACCAAGTGCTGAATTTTTAATTGGTTGCATGAATTGCTTGCATCAACACTTGGGGGTGGTCCTATTCAGGGCCAGTAGTTGAAATTGATGATCCTTGTGAATCCCTTCCAACTCAGCTTATTCTGTGATTCTGTGATTATTGTGAATTATGTTACACTAAATATTTTTTCATAAGTTATAATTAAATGCAATAAATTATATCTATTTTGTTATGACAAATAAAGAGTTAGTGGTTTTATACAAACTAGGAAGAATAAATATAAATTTTTGTGGGTTTAGCATGTTACAGATGCATCTTGGCTTTTAAGGACATACACTGTACCTCTAGATATATGAAACCCTAGTACCTGCTTGTTTAAACTGATTTAATATAACAAGTCAATCATTTATTTCCAGAAGGCAAGTATTAGTTCCTGCAGACTCTCGATTTCTCCTACATGTGTATGTATATATATGGCTATAGAGTAAGTCTGCAGCATTGTTCCATTTTTTTTATATGCTTGTATTCCTTCTCTTTCGTACGTACATGCAGAAGCATTTACCTCTGTGTGTACAGGTTTCCATCTCAGAAATGGCCCCTCCTTAATTTCTGTGCTATGCAGCAGTGATGTGGTCCTCTCCAGTCCATTACTTTGATGTTAGCATCCTCACTCCTCACTTTTCAGCAGTTGAAGCAATTATTAGAAATTATTTTAGAATATCTCTGAATTCCCCCCCTCCACCTTGGTTTGGTTCACCAAAACTCTGATTTTAAGGACCACAGGTACAAACCTTGGACCATACCTTGTCACCTTGTCAAAACTCACCAGCTGAAAGTCAGTGAGGAGTGACAAGCAGAAATGAAGATACCGAGAGAGTTTAAGACTAACACATCTTTCCTCCAGAAATGCCTGAGGACTTCTTGACATTTTGAGATGCCATAAATATTGATGGAAAATAGAGAAAATTGTCCACCTAGCCAGAAATGCTATTCACTGCAGCAGGGAAATGGCTTCCCAACCCTGCTGATACTTACAGATACCAAATCTGTCACAATGCCAAGTGTGATACTAGGAGATACTTGTTCAACTCATACCCCTGGTAGTTTGAAAACTTGAAAAAATCAGTTTGAGTATCTAAAACTGTGGACAATAAAAGATCTAGAGGGACAGTACAGTTGTACGTACTTAGACAAAGGTCTGATATTAAACTCATATTTCAGGCCAATGCCATTGCAGAATTTTAATCAAGAAAGCCATATACCATCACTATACTTGTCACTGTATCAATGTGAAATTTAAATAACACTATTCATTTCTGTATGTGCTAAGAAGGGTTTTTCACTTCTGTCTCTTCTGCTAAGTACCGCTGAGCAAGCATGACAGTAAGTTACAACTAATGCCCGTTAGCCAGAATGAGTTTTTGAGGATGGAGCATGAAGTGACATGGAAGGAGAAGAGGCAGAGGGAGTATGATCTCCTTCCTGCACTAAAGAAACCCATTGTGCCTACAGCCAGGCTCCATTTTCCTGAGCATTATTCTGGAGGATGCATGATATTACCTACTTATATTTTAATGTACAAGTGTGGACTCAGGAAATTTTATCCTCCTACAGTCACAATGCCATAATTTTGATTCTGTTAGCCAAGGTGGCTTTGGACCAGGTTTGAAGCCAATTCACTGCATGTGGGATTTGGCTACAAAGAAAGATGTGAATTTGAGGTCTCTTTTTGAAAGGACATACAGTATATTAATTATTAGGAGACTTGTGCTTATATAACAATGCAGCTGTGATTTTAATGTAGAGTTACCAAAATCCAAGTTGAAATGATTACCTAATTTTCAGTCTGTAAATGAGAAGGAAAAGAAAGGATATATGGTCTTGTTTATGCTCAAAATTGGTTTTAAATCAATTAAACTGGTGAAAACCCCTATGTACACACATTTAAATTGGTTTACATCTGTCTTGTATTAATTTAACTTCATTCAGTTTTCACTAAATCAATGCAAATGTGTCATTCACTTAATGGCTCTGGCTTTTCCAGAACAATAGCCTTTCATTCTCGACAATGAGGAGCTGTTTTCATTTCCTACAGATTCGGAAGGAGGCACTGAACTGCTTTTATACAACCACTTCTACACAACTGTTTTTACTCTTTTGCTATTCTTTCCCTTGACTATGTAAGGGATGATTTTGTGCATTAAGTAGCTAAAAGTGACGGAACATGAGGACAGGTGCAAGGTAACACAGAAAAAGAAGCTCTTCTGCTTTTTCATAGGCTCATATAAAAGAACGCTCAAATACAGAGCCGGTCACTCATAAAAACAACTGGGTATTTTTCGGATGTTAATTTCTCCATCTAATCTCCAATACTTGTCACTTGTCAAAAACTCACATGTTGTCTTTTCCCAGGCATTCATTCCCTTCATTAATTGATAATGGGCTTCGCTAGGTTTCTTTTCGCCAATTAAAGTAAGCATTTGTTTCTTCAGAATAAAGCCATGACTTGCTTTTTTGTCTAGGCTGATAACAGCCACAGCTCCTTTGAGATCCTTCCAGGAGAGCTGTGGGATGTTTTATTGTCCTGTTTTCATTCTCCTAAACTATGGATTTAGGATCATGTTTATTTGCTGACAAATACTGAAAAGTATTGTAGGCTTGATGGAAATTTCCAAGAGCCATAAGTGCCTGCTGAAGTCAACAGCTATGAGCACAGCTGGCAGTATCACTAGATGCTCTGCACTTCCCAGGATCTGGCCTTGGACTTTACTGGGGGTTGTTAAAAAACAAAATAATCTTTCATGTAAAAGTAACAAATTATACATGATAAATCTCTGAGTGAATCACTGAATTTCCTTGTAAGTTTGATTTCTGTACCACACTGATCCTTACAGAAGGACAGGGACATAACAGGAAATAAGTTTTAGGACATTTTTCATGTAATGGATTGGATGTCAAGAGAAGAGGGGCTCAAGACAGAGTTCATCCCCAGGCCTTGTGAACATCTCAAAAGTTACAATATCAACAAAGCAGTTTTCAGCTTTACCAAATGCAGTCATTATGTGAAACCCTTTTCCATAAATCATCTCAAAGATATTTTCAGTGGTGATTCAATATAAATCTACTTTTCCCACCAGGCGTATCTGTGGTATGAAACACTAAAGAAAACTATGAAAGCTGCTTTTGTTAAGTCACTGTGGAAATATAAATAACTGGGCCAGTAGTCAGTTGCCTTTGACATGGGAGAAATTAAGATGCCAAAATGTGAGGTACCCGATAAATTGCATACTGCAAGCACTGATGAAAACCACTCATCCATTTTTTCAAAAGACTGGCAAATAAGTTAGAATTTTGTGGCCAATATTGGTCCTATCCATCTTGGCTATAAATTTATGCAAATTAATGTGTTTTCCTGAACTGCCTATGTTGTTGAAAGTGGGAAAGTTCGGAAAATACTGTTTCCATTCTGGAAAACACAATTAACTTTCAAATGGAAGTAGATACTGAGCCAGGAAAATATTTCATAATGTGTGATAGCAGTTTTCTTAAGTGATTTTATTATCTAACCATTTTTAAAAACTGCTTTCCCTTATATTGTTTCCCTATTTAATAACCTCTTGGAGACCTATTAGATAACGTGTTGCAGCATAACTAAAAAAAGGAGAGGAATAAACAAAGAGAACATTAGACAACTGACCATCAGTAAGAATGAGTCAGAATTTCTCCAACTTCCAAGAATTGCATATGTAAATATGCTTATTCACCTGATGTAAAACAAACACATGTACTTGTATATGTATTGTTTCTCAAAATACATCTTTATGTATGCATTCTCATTTTCTGGAATTTCATTTTCTGAAAACCATTTTGCTAGAACCCCAAGTCTTTAGACAAGGTTTAGTCATCATGGATGGCCCACTTAAGGCTGTTAATGTTGAAGTCTTGACTGCTGTATGTTACAACACGACAGTTTCCGTCTTGGTGTCCCTATGAGTCTAATAAACTGTTTCAGTTTATGTCATCAGGGAATTTCTCCTTTTTCCAAATGAAATTATAACCATGGGAATACCCAGAAGATGCTTTTGTTTTTACTTAACATACTCAAGCTTCTTGTATGTCACTGCAGAGCAAGTTAACAGTAAGCAATAAAGCGCTGCCAAATTTATGTGGTCCCTGAGAACTGTTTCTTTGGGTAGCACAGTTCACACCAGTATCATTAGTTTAGAAGAATGTGGCATTACCTTTTGTTTGTGTGTTTTTCCAGAGGTTGAACTCTTTCAATAGGATGAAGTTCATGGTCTCAGCAACTGAGATTTTGTCTACCTCTGCACTGAGTTGTGACGGCTACTACAGGGTAAGAAGCATTCCATGCTTAAGCAGGTTTTCACCAACAGTACTTCTTGCATGGACAATGCAAATTTACTTCTGGCAATGCAAAAAACTCCTAGGAATTTCAGGCCAGCCGTCATCAACATCTCTGCCTTTTTAATTTGTGGCCCTGTCTTTATCATTGAACCATAGGTTGGAAAAGACCTTTAAGATTATCAAATGCAACGCTAGTCTTCTCCTGGCTTCCCAATTATCCCTGTACAAGGTGTGTCACAAACTTTTCCTCTTCCATGCTGATTCACTGCTTGAAATGGCAGAGCAGAGATGTTACTCACTACCCATTCTGGTCCTGTCTCTTTCCTTTCTGCTCCAAGACCCTGGTCCCAGCTCAGACAGATGCTGAAGAGGAATTAGGGAATCTTTTGGTCACTCTAGGTTGTTCATCCCTGGAAACATTTGATGTAGTGTTATTAGTAATCTTCAAAAGTTGATTTGTTTTTCTCCAAAAATATTAGAACTGAATGAGTGGTTAATATTGAAACACCATACAGGTGAATAAGAAGAAACTTCTTATTCTTACAGTACTGCAAGGACTGATTTGAATACCGTCAAAAATTATTCAGTATAAAAAGGTAAACTTTTTGGACTTAAATGGTTTTGTTTCTACTCTTTCTGCTCTGTTTCGTGTTTCCATCATCTACAAAAGGCAGAATACTGAAACAAGGAAACCTAATTTTAACGGCCATCTAACGGCAGCAAAATCTCCCAAGAAAACCCAACATCTAGGTAAGAGAGTTTTATTAGTAGACATGAAAACTTTTGGGTGCTTCTATGAATCAGACCACCACCACATCATCAGACGCTTTCTTGTCACCTAGTATCAGCATTTGACTTATTTTTGGTTCATCTAACTTCTGCTAATATTCCACCGACCTTTTTCAAGGTATGGGAATTAGGCCTTTGCTTTTATTTGATATAAAAACAGATTAAAAATATTTTTTCTTCTACAGTAGTGAACACCACTGCTTCTGGAACATGCAGCTTCCAAAAAACCACCAAAAACACCAAAAACCCAAATGGTGTTCCTCGATCACCAGGGCTATCACCTTGTTTGCAATACTTGTGTGGAGGACATGTTCAGCTGATTTTTATAACTCCTTCCTTCCTTGCTTCCTTCCTCCCTTGTTCCCTTGCTCCGTTCCTCCTTTCCTCCCTTGCTCCCGTTCTTTTCTGCCAGATTCCTAATCCTACATTGCTCCTTCCAGGCTCCAGCAAACAGCATGCTTCCTTGTAGTGGGTCGATGGACAAGCTTTTAGACCAATAACACTTCTTGCGACTTGCATATTTAAAAGAAGTGCAGGGCGGGAATTCTTCCTTTTGTCAGGTACTCCTGCTGGGAGGTGGGAGAGGCCTCCGGGCCTCTGATCCCCGGCCTGGGCTCGGCCAGGCCCTTTCCCCTCCTTCCCCTCTCCCTTTTCTCCCCCAGTGGAGCAGCACGGGCTCTGGGTCGCTGCAGGGGAGCTATCCTGGAGCCCCAGGCAGCCAAAAAAAAAAAAAACAAACCAGCCACGAGCTGTCGCACAGCTAAAACCACCCGGCATGGCGTCTGAGGACCAGTGGGGCCCCCTTCCTCTCCACATGGCTGGCACAGCTCACGCAGAGCTGGCGGGAACCGGCGGAGCTTCTCTGCAGCCAGCACAGCTCGCGCCGAACTGAAGAAGACACCACGCAGCCAGTAGCACAAAGGGAGCGAGGCTTTCTCCAGTATAAAGCCCGAACAAGATCAACTTCTTAACATGGCTATTTCAAGGTCAGAAAGAAAGGCGAAGGATGAGATCACATGGGACAGAGCCAAAATGGCAGCGGGAAAAAGAGGGTGGAGGCACGTCAGGCGTGAAACTTAAAATTCTTCTCGCAAGCTGTGGAAAAACAGTAATATTACAGACTGGTTACTCTTTAATTCATTGAAAAACATGGCGGGATGAGGAATCCATGTGGCCTGTGAAGATAAGAGAATGTCTATTCCAAGTTATATAGAAGCCGTGAAAGGCTTGTAGAAATTTTGAAGAAGAGAGAGCCTTTGTTTTCAGGCTGGAATAACTCATCCTTAAAAAAGATTAAAAATCCTATGTTATGGTGCCCCATGACTGGCAGTGTGAAGGGACTGTGAGATTTCATGGGAGAGGTTTATTTTTTTCCACCTCATCAAATTGTATTTACTGGGTGTATTGCTGAGTTGTGAAGAATTCCCCAGCATAGCAGAAAAACCCCCTTTTCCTTAAAATTGGAGACACTTTTAAGAACTGTGACACTGACCAAAGCCCATGTTTTGGTTTTTTTCCCCTTGCGCGAGTTGTTGAGACAGAGGGGGGTGCTTGAAGAAAGAGGAGTTTGTGTTAATTTCTTACTATTTCTTTTTTACTTTTAATTCTGTTAGTAATAAACTTTGCTTATATTCTTTAAAGTTTTGGGCCTGCTTTGCTTTCTCCTAACCCTTGTCTCACAGAGGAAAATGAGTAAGTAATGGATGCAAACCATTAGTGGAACTAAACCACTACATTCCTGCAGTGCCAGTTCTACATGGCCTCCTGACAGTGGGATAGAGAGACGGTGTCTCTAAAAGTTAAACCATCTAAGAATATATCCTTTTAGTGCTCAGTCCACACATTTTCTTCCATGATTTTTCACTGTGAAGAGTTTGGAATTACTTTCTTCCATCATTCTGATCTTTCACTTTGCTGTAGCAAGATGTGGAGTAGGAACTCCAAACAGCCCTCATCAATGCACCTCAAGATCATTTTATGACCCTCACATAGCACTTTACAAGACTGTTTTAATTTCCTATTTAAAACAAATTAACTGTTGTATGCTCTAATCAGGACACAAAGGATCCCAGATCTTGTCTGGAAGTATGTGGAGGTTACTGAGAGGTTGTCCAGATTGATGGTTGCACAGACTGTATGACCTCAGAATGAACCTTGACAAAGCTTTGCTCTTTGTGCATTTGGCAGTCTGTATTTGGAAAGCATCAGTTGTCTACATTCAACGTATTAAGTGTAGGGCATATGCTTTCCAGAGACTTGGGTCTTCTTTGTATTTACAGAATAAAATCTTCATCAACCGTATTTATATCAGTTATTCTGCAACTGTTTCCATCTGCTTTAGAATGCATTTATTTTTTTAGAAAAATCTGTTAATCAGCACTTCCTTCCCTGTCATTTTCTCTTCTGGATTGTATACCCTCATCATCATCACTCTGACAGGGGTGATGAGCAATAATTGTATCTTGGATGGTAAATCCATCACAGTTTTGTAAGACTGCGTTATACTTAAGCTCCATTTAAATCCTGGCTCTCTCAGGAGCTGGGAATTCCATTAGCATATTTTTATTTGGCTTCTGTACGTGTATTGCAGACATTTATATGTGTGTGTACATACATACATACATACACCAGGGAGAGACAACAGGAGAGAGAAGAGAAGATCTTCAGATCACAGGGTACATGCTTTTGCAGAGAGCACTCAGGCACACAACAGACAATACCAGGGACAGCAGAGAATTACTGTCATTAAGAGGGAACATACAGATCAGAGTGAGCACTTGCTATGACCAGAACAATTTCTTTTACTAAAAAGTGCCTAAAAACTCCTGCCTTGTCTATTAGACATCATGATATCACAATGGCTAATTCATGTTATTTTGTCCAAAGAACCTTCATTAGAAATTTTTCATCTGGGTATGTTTTCAGTAAAGTCTAGCCTCCCAACCAAACCAAAACCTTCCCTCTGCTGTCAATAGCCTACCAAGACAGCTTTCACTGAAAATGAAATGGAACTAACAAATCTTGTTCTTGGAAAGGAAAAGACTTGTATGTGGCAGGCTAGGTTCTGATGTTAGTTTTTTTTAAGTATGGTTTTTTTTTTAATATTACTAGTAATTATTATTTACTCGTTTACTAGGAAAATAAATAACTGGGGGGTTTGCCATCCTATTCCTGAAGGAAGCAAAGAATTTCCACTTTGTTTACTTGTGTATGACAATTAATATTAGTCTATTTAAGGACTTAGTGTGAATAAAATGACAAGAACAATTTAATAGTATTTATGCAAATTTTTAGATTTATTTACTGTGCATAGATATTTCCAGTACAAATATGCTTATCTGTACATGTATAGAGTAAAAATCAGTTTTCATTCTGTTTACAGAACTAGAAAGTGTTGCAGCTGCTATAGTTTTAAATAAAGATAAAGTAGCTGAAGTAGATCTCTCAAGAAGCATTTTTTGATCAATATTCAGTGTAAGAAAACCGAGAAATAAATAATTGAACATGTATAATCTATAAATAGCAATGCATGTAAGCCAGGTACCTACCATAGTTTTCAAGGCAACAGTTTTCCTTAAGGACTTTTTCAAATCAAAAGACCGTAATTCAGCAATACTGTCAGGGCACAGGGCTGGACGGTGGCCAGCAGTGAAGGCTGTGCAAGTGGCAAGAGGGGCTGGAACCCATTTGAACAACCCTCAAATTCAGACCAGTTAGGAACCAAATGTGGTCTAAAGCCAAGACAGACTGAAGAGCAGGTTTATCTCCTGGACACAACAAGTGGGGAAAAAGTCTGTGCTGGGTGGGCCAGAATGAGACTTTTTTGCCTTCACTGGAAACATGATGTGTAGTCAGCATGTGGCTGTATGACTCTACCAAGTCATAAATGGAAAAAGTTTTTAAAAATACTGGTTCTGAGCCTTTTTATCATATCTTATTTTCAACAGAAAGTTTTCCGAGTTAAAATCAATCATCAATAAATAAGTGCAAGAACTAAAAGTGGGGAAAGGCACGATAATGCAGCTTTTTCTCTCCTCACTTACTAGACTCGTCCTTTTTTCACGGGTCTAAATGCATCAGCAAAGCTTGCTTTGCTTTGAGAAATGAGGATAATTAAAACTGTTTTGAAAAATGAGCCTAATTAAAAGCAAGGAAATACTTAAAATATCTATTCTAACATAATAATAGTTTGATGGAGTTTAAATGAATCATTGCAAAGTATATTCCAGCCAAAATTTTCACAAATTATTTAGCAATGTTGTGGGTGGAATGGTGCCAGTAGATCTATAAATATTTGTTAGAGAAGAGGGCTGTATTAAAAACTTACTACTCTCAGCCTTTCTTTCACTCACAAAGATCTCAAGCTTACGTAAAATCTGCGTTAGCACAATTAAGCTCAGATCTTTGGGAATATTAGACTAGCACTCAGGTCCAGATTTCTGAACACTTCCACGTGCTGTGTGAATCATGAAAGTAACAAAAACTCGGCTCACAAATGGAGAACCTTTCCATAAGATTGTCTTCTTGGTCACAGAAGCCATATTTGCCCTGACAAACAGTTCAAAACCCCACTTATTTTACCCATTCAGTTTTAGGCATGACCCAAAAACCCAGCTTCATTTCCTGAGGTTCTAAAAGTGTAATTTTTTTTTTCTCTCATCTGACTATTCTTAGATTTACACCTGTAATGAGCTATTTTCTCCTCATCTTCTTATACTATGCAAATCTAGGTACTTATGTGCTTCGCAAGTGCCTCAATGACCATGTCGTCGTGGCATCTTGTTACGTTTATATGTAAAACTGCTGGAGGTGACCAGAAAACTGGGCATGGTTTCCCTCATTAACTTCCCAGAGTGTCTTCTGGAAGTACAACATACTGTCTCATACCTGCATATTGCTACCCATCTCTACAAATCCGAGGAAAAAACCCATCTGAATCATATATGAAGGAATCACATAGGAATGTAGTGAAAAACCCCATGAGTTAATTGCTCAGGGAATCACATTAGCTTGCCTGAAGAAACGAGGGTAAAGATTGAGAGCTGTGATGCACAACACAGAGTGGTTAGCTGAACCTGAGCTTTGGCCATACAGAGTTAACTGGAAAGTGTTCATATGGTTTTTGTTTGTGGACAAAGAGCACAAAGTAGCTTTGTAGCACAGTGACATGCTGTGAAACACACTGAAAGTAGCAATGGATAATGTAAAGCTCTCTACAGACTAAGTTACAAGGAAAACCTATTCAAAGCTAGCTTAGGTATGTCCACTCTTTGTGATAGATGTCCAGAGAATAGAAACATGGACATTGACAGCACCTTAGTGTTTTCAGGTAACTTTTAAGCAAAGAAGGTTAAGAAAATGCACTCCTAAACTCCTGTGAATAATAGTAACAGCTTAGTAGTAATTTTTAGTTTATTTTCATATTAAGAACAGACAGTGTCTGTCCAGAACCTCGGTTTGTGTGAGCCCGAAAGAGAAGAAGCACAAAGCCAAAAGTTGGCACTGGACGGGCCTACTCAGTCTAGTCCTTGCAAGTAAGCAGTGTCCTCTGCATTTACAGTGATGGCATGTGAGTTACACGGCATGTCTCAGGTGTTCCTGCACTGCCAGCGCATGATATTCCCACTTTGTAACTTCATTTCATCATATTTTAAAATTAAGTACATGTCCAATCCTACAGTCCTCAATAAACACGTATTCAGAATATCCTAACTGTTTTTCTTACTTGCTGGCTATCTTATCGTGACACTAACTCATTATTTTCTGCAAGACACATTTTTTTCCATTTATAAAAATTATGGTTGCAATGGCATTAGCAAGATAAAGTTGTAGTTCAGTGACAGAAATATATCAAGCCCATAGCAACAGAATTGTGTGCTACCTGTCAGTCACAGAAAGCCCTCAGCATCAGTCAAATTTTGATGTTTTGGCAGCCACAAGGTTTCTTCTGAACAACAAGTGCTTATTCTATTACGTTGCAAAAAAGCCATTCTTCGCTGAAGGTGTTTGCAGTGTTTGCAGTCCCCAAGAGGAAAGGCACTTCCTCAAAAAGTCAGAACCAAATTTATGGCTCTACTTAGACACAGATGAACACAGTTACAGCTCACTGAGGCTTATCTACCGAGAAATCCCCTGTTGTAAAAAAATGATGAAACAAAAGGTTTTGTATTCCTACTACATGTGACATTAGCTTTCCAAAGAGTTGTTCCTCCACTGATTAGTTAAATGGATCAGTGAATGCATCTTCATATGTTTTGCTCTTAGGCACATGATGTGATTCCAATGGCCTTGTCCTGTGCTGGCCCAGGAGCTGGACTTCGATGATCCTTGTGAGTCCCTTGTAGCTCAGGGTATTCTATGTTTCTGTGTCAAGCAATCATCCACACTTGTGATATTTTTTAGAGTAAATGAAGCATGTGAAATCCATTTGCTTTAGCTACACAGTCTTTGAGGAATTTAATTTATCTCTGAAAGCATTGATACATATTGCATAAGGGGTGTCTCTACCAACTGAAGCATATTTTAACTCTATACCTGAGTTGTGGAGTTAGTTCAGGTCAGTATTGCATAGTCACCCCTGAACTGGAATTCTTTTCCTTCTCACAAATCATTTCCCTTAGAAGTCCTCCCTCTATTTCCCTCTTTGCAGCTGCTTTTCAAATCCTTCCTGTGCTAAAGCTTTCAACCAGTGTTAGAAACATTTATTTCCATCTCATTGCTTCTGGACAGGGAAATATTCAAATTACATCCAGTTCAATATATAATGACCTTTGAGACTTTTTATCATTAATAAAAGCTGAAGTTTGCTTGTCCTTTTAAAATTCTTTTGGTGGAGCAGCAAGATTCTCTCTGAATAGATCTGTAAGTTTGCTGTCACAGTATGCCTTAAAAAGGAGCATTCCCATGAGCACCTTGAACCTGTAAGAACTCCTGCTCAAAGTTCTCTGTAGAAGTGCACCATAACTTCCTAGGGCAAATCCCTATTTAAGCTGTCTCTGCCCTCTCAGGTAAAAAGGTAAGAACTCTTGCAGGTTACTGTGATTGTAACTTTTCACGTCCTGTGCTGTAAGTGTACTTGTTTGTGCAAGCTGGAGGAGAAATCCTTCTCTGAAGATACTCAAACCCTCCTTTTGCAGGGAGGGAGGGCTGATTTCATAGCCTATTCAGATGTGCTGCATTTGGGGCGGTCCTGCTCACAGTCTTTATCTGGAAGGTCTTTCTTTCTTTTTCATTGCTGCAAGAGAACCATCTCGGTTATTAAGCTGTAGGCATAAGGGTGACCTGGTATTTTAACATGAGGACTTTGACTTTCTGGCACTCTAGGAGTGTAATTACTCAGAGCTGTCACAGGGCTGTAATGTTTGTACCTTCCAGCCCTGAGAGAGCCAGTGCACAGTGCTGCAGTCCTTTGAATTAGCACCAACACCTGTCCCTTGCCTACTGAAAAGTGCTTGAGTGTAAGAACCTCTCCTGGTCCTTCCTATGGTACATTATTGAGTCTGAAAAGATTTGAAATGTACTCCCTAATTAGGGTCTGATCCAAACCTATAGATGTGAGCCAGTATGTTCTCACACAGGCTTCAAGAGACTGCCAGACCAGGCTGCAAGCTTCTCCTGGACAATTCAAAAATAGTGTTTTTCTGTCTGCTTGTCTTCCCACTTGAGCTTTAAACTGTCTTTATAGAAACTTCTCACTTGACTAAGAAAATGGCTTATGCAATCTGCCAGATAATTATCTAAATGCTATGTCAGACTGGCCTCCTTCCTGCCCATATCCCAGACACTGGACCTTGGATGTAGATCATGATACTACCTAGAAGTGATTCCTCAGAGAATGAACTAGAAATTTGCTGCTGATGGGATAGTAGTTGCTTCTGGAAAGTAGATATCTTACTTTTCCAATGGAGATGCTAGTTATCATCTAAATTTTAGATACATATGGCAATTTCATCACAAAACCTATTGTTCAGTTTTCCAAGGTTAAGCTTCTTCTTAAACAAAAGGTGTCCATGATTTTGGGGGGATGCATTCTTCTCTTTATAACTCCAGAAAAAAAAAATTTAAGAATTCATTTGTTTACAATATAGTTACACATATAAGAAGAGTAGAAAGATTATGCATTCCCAGATGAGAATAATCCCCATGCTAAAATATCATTGTATTATACTATCGTGATACGAAGACCGGAGGTTTTGCATAAATGATGAATAATTTCTCTACATATGTGTAGAGTGTAGAAAAAAAAATGGTTTTCTTTTATCTGCTAGGGCAACTTATGAATTGATCCATACCAACTCTTAGGATCATTAAGTCTATCTTTACTCATAATATAAATTAGACAATATAATTGTATATTTTCTACATCTAGATGAGAAATTTGCAGCCGAAAGAAAACCTGACTGTTGGAAGGAATTTCAGCTTTCACCTGGAGACCTAAAGAAAACTACTTACTCCTCATGAGACGTCTCACTTGCTGCTTTCCTTATAGCATCTTAACTGTGATTTCCTTTCTTTTTACACTGATGTTCTAAAAAAAGCCCTGCAACCAGCTGTATTGTTGAGAATATGTAATCACCAAATATATGATCTGTATTTATCCAGAATATTGTATTGCTATGCTTTGAAGCTATGACTGTATTACAAAAGTGAAAGTTTTAATGGAAAAATACATTTTGAAAGTTGCCTTTGAAAGCACACTGAATAAATCTTCGAGTTGTGGTGGTTTCACTGCTTGAGTGTTCAGGATAATAGCAAGAAACTTAGCTTTACTTATTCTTCTTATTCTTTGAAGTGGTGTTCAATGATATTAGAATATACCTTTTTTTACGGTAAAATCCATACAAGCCCCTTGTCTTGTGCCTTTCAAACCATTTCCCATCCGATGTGACCACTCCAAAATATCTCATTATTTTGGTCCTGAAGGAGGTACTTTAAAGGCTCCTTGGACCTATACATTACTTCTTCCTAAATGATATATGTAAAAGAGCCTTAAAGCCATTTGATAAAAATTGCTGCTTGTTTTCCCTTCCTGTTTCCCTCTCTCATAGTCATGTTAAATAAAAATGTGGGAAAATTCAGATATTGCTTCTCTGGTTTCTTCTGGAGAGCTCATTGGAGGATTCAAAGATGTAGTCTGTAAGCATATAACACATAATTCAAAGAGCAGAGAATGATCCATCTTAAGAAAGACCATCTTTTACACCTGAGTGTTTCTAAAGCCCTTACGTCAAATAATTGTCCCCAGCTGCACCAATAGAACCAGCAAGCATGGGAAGAATAGCCATGGTCAGAACTGCAGGATCTCTTACACTGTAAGAGACAACCAGAAACAAAAAAAGGTCTAATATTCCTGCTCCTCTTCTCCATGCATCATGATATCCCACCTCCTACCTATAATGATTATTCCTCAGAAAGACAAACCAGTAAATCACATAATCATTAGGGTTTTTTTTAAAGCTTCTGTGTCTCAGTAGTATCGTTTCATAGAGGGAGTGAAAGTGGTTTTTTTTGCTGAGCAAAGTGGTAGATTCAGCCTCAACACCCTCTCCCTTCAGGGAAAGTGGTTCTCACAAAAACCAGATGGATGGCACAATGGAAAAGGCCAGAAACTCAGGTCACATTATTATCTAAGTATATCTACTATTAGCTAAGAGGTTTTTTGTTTTCATTTAGTAGCAATATCATAGGTTAATCGAATCAGCGGGGAAAATCCTGTGGTGCTGCTGGTGGAGAAAACACAGTATGTTATTCAGTCTGGTAATCATAGTTGCTCTGAACTCTTGGTACTTGAGACTCACTCAAAGTGAAGAGCAGCTCTGGGGGATGGTGAGGTATACTAATATACAGGCAGAAGAAATGCATGTGGGCTTATTCAGCTACTCAGCAGATAAAGCATATTTTTCAAGAGTCAGCCACAGAGATGCAGTATCATGTGAGGTTCCTTGGCAAGCTACTGAATGAAGAGGTAAGGGAAAGGCAGAAACCGTCACACTTGTATGTAGACTCCATACTAGTGGGAACTGTTGGGAAGGTGGAGAAAAGGTTGGATTTTGTGTTTTTCCTAAAAATTGGTCTGGCATTTTTCTGCCTGCATCATCATCTACAGTACCTCTTTCTGCTGCTACCCAGATTGCCATTCAGTGATCAATTTAACCTCAAAGTGGAAAGGGGACAAACACAAATGCACTCATTGTCCTCACTGGAATAGAATTAGGAACCTCCAAATACTTCCTGCATTTTAATGCGGTTTGTTACATGGTGCTGTGCAGTTGCCCACTTCTCTTCTAGAGTTCTTTAGACTGAGGAAAGTGGAAGGTCAGGGATTTTTTTAAACTCAAAAATGCAATGCTTCAATGCCGAGGTTGTGGCAGAACAACAGTAATGTTGGAAGAGAGGCAGTTTAAGCTTATACCCCATCCTCACTGATGCTTTTGGATAGAACAGGAGGAAAGAAGACATGGGATCACATCTCTAATTATGCAGTCTACACATTTGGATTGAGATTTATAGGGTACACAGTCAATATAATATATTTTCTTAAAACACGTATCATCTGTCCTACAGGAAAAGGAACTAGACGCACTACCTTATGGGGGTAGGTTAATTAATTTTGGTTTTCATGGGTCTTTTATATTTACTTACATTTGTAATAAGTCTATTACCAATTTATAGTACTTCACAATAATTAAGATTTACAGATAGTTTGAAGCTGATTTCTGCCATGGATGGTCAGGATATACTTCTAGGAAATATGTAGAAGGAAGTTACAGGATGACAGAGAAAATACTTTTTTTTTGCCTCCTTTTTCATTAACTTCTTTTTAAGTCCTGTTGTTGATGAAAAGGCACATATTGATCTTTACGCACAGGTGGAAGGCTTAGCTTCACTGAAGTCAGTGTATGAGCCTGGGAGATACAAGACCAGGCGTTAATTTTCTTAAGCCTTTGCAAAATATGTTTCAACTGGCATGAGTGTTCTTAGAGTCTCAGGTACCAGGAGTTCAGAGCAGCACCCGTGGCATGTGGGTCATGCTGCCCGGCCCCACAGCCCGGGGGTGGGTACCTCAGCTTGGTACTCAGTCTGAGGTGACTGACTTCTTTACTACAGGAAACATTTCATACGTATGGCCATATTCACAATGTCTTGCCATACGTTCACAATTCCCTACACTGAATATTTAATTTTATGCAAGTACTTCAGTGTTCACTAAATATTAGAAACTTATTTAGCCTAGGTTTTTTCCCTGGATTAACTGTCATTTTTATGTATTTGATTTTTGCTGACCAATAGAAGCTTATTTTTCTTGCTTTTTCAGCTGTATTTATTTTGAAAGGACTACCTGTAGGAGCAAAGTAAGCACTTCATAACATTAAAAAACCCTAAAATTAGGACTGTGAAACCTAAGGGAATCTGAGCTAGAATCAAACACGAGCATCCTCTAGATATTCATTAAATTCCTCGAGTACAATATTTTGTTCTGTTTTTGGCTGCAGTCCAACCCATGTGTTGTTTTGTGCCATGCCCGGAAGTCCCTGTTGCTCTAATTCCATGACTCTACGTCTGAGGGTTTCTGCACAGCATCAAGAGAAGCAGGGAAGGGCAATGCAGAGCAAACTTCAGGTTTCCCTGTGTGTTTGATAACAGTGAGAACCTAACAGCTTTTCTCTCTTCCTGTCTCTCTCTTCCCACAAACTAAGCATACATCTGCAGGAACAGGTAGTATTTAGACACCATTCACCATCAAAAACTGCATTTTTAGACTTATATCTGCAATTCTTTGTGACTCCGCTGTTTCCAAATTCAGAGTACTAGAATCTGAAGCTCTTTAGTAGACATATTTTTCCAGAATTCAGTATTTTGTGTTTGAAAGAGATTGTACTTGCACATATAACATCCTCAGGGAGACCTTAGAGCACCTGCCAGTATTGCAAGGGGCTCCAAGAGATCTGGAGAGGGACTTTTGACAAGGGCATGGAGTGATAGAAAAAGTGGGAATGGCTTCAAATTGACAGTGGTTGGGTTTAGATTAGATATTAGGAGGATGTTCTTCGTTGTGAGGCTGGTGAAGCACTGGCACATGTTGCTCAGAAAAGCTATGGATACCCCCTCACTGGAAGTGTTTGACACCAGGTTGAACAGGGGCTGGAGCAACCTGGTCTAGTGGGAGGTGTCCCTGTACAGGGCAGGGGCTTATAACTACATGGTCTTTAAGGGCCCTTATGAGCCAAACCATTGTATGATTCTCTGATTTTTTTTTTTTTTTGATTCAAACATATATAGACTCAAAGGTCTGCACTGAGCTTTAGAGGTTGTTTTGGGTTTGTCAGGATTGCAATGCAAACACATCCATAGATGTTAACAAGCTGAAGCAATGCCTGGGACACAAGCATTATCTAAGTTTGTGATGCAGAGACACTAGTGTCAGGTACTGCTGATCTAAAAGCCTCACAACATTTTTCAATCTCATTATTGAGATAATAGTGTTGAAATCTGGTGCTATTTTAGTTGGAGTTCGGGTACTGAAACTGTGGGCAAATAAAAATTTCAGAATTAGGATTTGGGTTGTGCTCAAATATAATCATAATTTACTTTCCAACCTGCTGTTTTAAAAAGATTCCTGTACCAATTTAAGACATAGCTGTAAAATTAGTCTCAGGCTTTGGTCAGTCTGGTGTAAGGGTTTCATAATTGTTTGCTGAAACAACAAAGGGAAGGTGAAGCAAATGTCAGAAGTATCAACAAAAAGACTGACCATCTACTTTTTATGAAGCTTGGTTTCACTGGCTCTGTGCCTCACATGAGAGTCTCTGGCATTTAGAAGAGTACTTAGGAAGGTATGTAGGAATGCATGAAGGACTTTGAAGGTATTAATTCTTTTTTGAAAAAGGGGACATGGCTTTAGCTATAAAAACATTGTCAAAGCCAAATTAAAAAAAAATTGCTGTTGTTTTGTGTATTTGCTTGCCATTATCTGGAATTAAAAATCTACTCTAACAATTCTAACCATGTGTGAAAATATGACAGTCAAAATTTTAAGTATTTTATTCACTTGCTGTCAGGACCCTGCATACCTAGGAACACTAACACGTCTTCAGCTGTTTGAAGGAGGAAGTGTGCTTTCTCACATGGCTTTATGTCTCTGGGCTGAAAGGGGTTTCATTTAAAAAACTGTATTCTTTGGTCAGACTTAAGATTCTTACTGAGTCAGCTTATTCTGCATCCGCTGACACAAAGCTTTATTAGTAGATCAAGAAGTAGAATGAAATGTCATATTTCCTAACACAAGAAATTAGCTGCTAAAATAAAAACATGTTAATGCATGGACTGATTTTCTGTAACACTGAATTCCTAGTGAGGTTGCTCAGAGCTGTATTAATTTGCATCTCTAAATATCCAAGGTAAGATTCTATGACAATCAATTACAAAACTTTTTCTGATTTTAACAGAAGAAAATTCTCTCTTAAGTTTACTCTGCATGTTACGCATTCATATTTTGAAATATAACATGGAAATCTTTTATAATCATTTAGAAAGATGAAGGTCTGACTTAGAATACTGTACTAAAGCAGGACTGAGCCTTCCAGTGTCTTGGGTACACATATCCTAATGGAAGTGAAAGGTCAACCAGTTAACACCTCACATGATCCTTGCTGAAAGTGTCTAGTTTGGGGAAAAGAGACTAAAATGCGATGATGGTTTATAAATATGAAATGTTTTTCCAGGCTTCTGTAATTTTCATTCTTCATGAGAAGTTATTTTTCCTGACTTTTCCTTTGGAAAAAAATTACTTAAGTGTTTCCAAGTAATACACAGGAATCCCACGTGGTCCTGTTGGGTTGCACTGAGGTTAAATGCATCAGAAAGGGGCACTGTCCAAAGCCTGCATCAAGACAAAGACATGTGTGCTGTGATGCTATAGTTGTGTTATACCCACAAAATTTACCCATACTTGTTGCCATGCTTCTCTTTAATTTAGGGAACAGGTGGCTTCACTGTTAGAAGGCACCATGGCTGAACAGGAGATGATCTGAAGAAAATGCAAAGGAATTGAATTTTAAATGCTGTGAAATAATCCAGAAATCTCAACAGGGACTTTATACTCATCTTTCTCACCTTTGTGAGAAATAATTCAAAATGTATATGTAATTCAAAATAGGTATTGTAATTCAAAATATATATGATGCTAGGCAAGGAAATTCTTTCTATTTCTTGGAAAAGTGTAAGGAATAAATGTGCACCACGTGTTGCTAAAAAGTAACAGAGTAATATAATTAACAGGAATCGTGTTGCAACAGTTGTGTAATTCCTTACTAGGGATACAGTTTTTAAGGTCTTCATTGCACAATTTTTTTCCATTAGATGTTTTTGTAAAATATACACAGAAAGTATGAGAAGGTTGTACGTGTTTCAGAGTGACAACTTTAATAATTTTAGAGTTGATATGCAAAGGTATGAGCATATCACAACTTCTTTTTTTTCCTCAAGCTCCTTTAGGAGAAGAGCTATTCTATTTTAGTTAAGACAAATTTTTTTTAAAAATATGCTTTTTCTTAGTGTTTCTTGGGTCTGTATGCTAACATGAGCTGCAATAAATAGCAATATTCTGAGGTGAGGTTGTTGTAAAGTCTGGCACCCAGTCAGTTCTGCTTCACATTATGAAATGGTGAGAAATAGAAGAAAACTACAGCTGTGAGGTGCCAAATACCAGATCCAGTATTTTACTGCACAAGATTCACGTGTCATAAGCTGATCTCGCACATCCATCTGCAAAACGTCATAGATAACAACTTTTCAGTGAACACAGGGATATCTGTCTTTACGATTTGCTCTAGTTTCAAACACAGAGAAAACTGTGATGATCTTAAAAGTCCCTTCCAAATGAACCCATTTGTCGCCCTGAGTTTTGCAGTCTTTCTATGTTTTCATTCTTGTAGTAGAATTTCTCAGGCACTTTACTGTGAGCATCAGGCATGTTTACCTACCAGTATCTATTATTATCATTCTTTTTGTTAGGCAGAGAAATATGATAGACTTTTGGTCTGACCAGTGTCATGGAGAGGTGGTAACCCCATCCTCCAATCCATGGGTGTCTCTAAAAAGATATATAACTGACAAAATAAAGAGCCAGGTCTTCTTCTTCCTGCTTCTTCCTTCTTTTTGGCCCTTCTTGCTCTCTCTTTTGGCCCTGGCCCTATCCTGACAGAACGGTGTCTGCGTGGTTCTTTCGTGTCTGAGTACGACACCCATTCTAAAAGATATCCATTAAATTCTGCAGGAATGTTGAATGGCTTGGCAGATATGAAGACCTCTTTTTCTAGTGAGCAGAATTGTTTAAACCAGTCAAATTGCAAAGGAACTGCGTCATATATTATTTCTCATGTAGCATATTTCCTACGGCAGGGAAAAAATACTTGGTTTGTTAAAAATCTGCATGGGTTCTCTCTTTTTAGTTGAAGGGAGCCTGCAACTAAAGGCTCCTATTTCCCACAGCACTTAATTGTAGTCAGCTGGGATATGCATTTCAAAAACTGTTAAACATACTACATCTAGAGATGGTATCTACCTTTCTTTCTTGTGGATGGGACTTGTGCCTGCACTGTCCCAGTAGAGCAAAGCTGTGATGTGGAAAGAGGGTGGCTGGGCAATGGATGCTTCTCCAGCCCTCCCTGAAGGGAACAAGGAAGAAATTTTGTGTTTGACCTGGGAGTGAGAACTGTCACTTCTGCTGCTGAGTAACTTGCTGCTGATCTGGCCATGGCTTTCTCAAGGATAGAGCTTTCATGCTCAGGTACAAAGATCTGCAGTACTTGAGACTGGCAGTGGCGAGTAAGGGGATCAGTGTGATTAGCATCTGAATTTAGCAGGAGGAAAAGTCACTCCTTTTGGAGGAGAAATTTCTTAATATCTCTTACTCTTTACTGTAAAAATCGTGGTGTGTAGCATAACGAGTGTCAGCCCTGCAATGGCTCATTACCAAGCATCAGGGAGCTCACTACCCAGATTTTGAGGCACAGAAGCACCAATCCAGTCCTCACATTCACCTCAAACAAATTAATGGGTTGGGAAAAATATGCCTACCTGTCAGGCACTCCAGGTCTTTTCCTACCACGAGTTTTGAAAATAAATCTTAACTGTTTCTCTCCCTAAGACTGTCTTTTTTATATTTTGCTAAGTAGTCAAAAAATAAAAGTGAAAAGAAACATCAGGCCTTGCATTGAAATTTGCCTTTTCAGGAAATGAGTTCCTCTCTTCCTAAAACAGCATTGGATGAGAAAGAAAATGCTGGAGAATTCCTTGCAAACCCTTTTACAAACCCCAGGAAAATAGATACTCAGTGATAACAAGAAGAAAGGAATTAAATGTTTTGTGCAAGTGTTGGAAGTGACTTGTCTCCAGCCAAAGAAATCCTCTCTCTGGGATCTCACTGAGAGAAGTACGTGCAGTGAGGGTGTTTGCATCACGGCCCCACCCAACACAGCAGAGTTTGTCCTGCATTTTGGCATAGCAGCCAGCAATCCTCAGGCACTGCCAACTGGCCAGGTGCACACCCAGCTCATTGTAGCCATCTCTGTTTGGGTGGCAACTCATCCACATACCTGCCTGAAATGACGGATTTAGCAGTACCTTTTTATTTTTTTAGCTGTCAGATTTCGCTTGCCTTGAAATCCACGCTACTTCTTACTAGAGTAGAGTTGCTCATCCCCATTCAGCTTTGCTCAGCATACCACACCTCATCCCATTGCTTCAGTAGCAGCCACCCTCTGACCAAGTGGCAGATGCCCTGACAAGAAACCTCATACCATAGGTGGCCTTGGCTTTACTCCCGTTTGTACTTCTGTGGTACTTTGATACAAAACACAAATGCTGCTTTGCTTATGATGAGGTATGGTAGCCATCAAATGTGTCTGAAAGGATCATCATGGGAATCCCCACCTCCTAAAATACTAAGGAACTTTCAGAACCAAATAGGTTCTTATTTTCCATTTTTTTTTTTTTTTTTTTTTAATGTGGTTGGTTTCAGGACTGAGATTACCCCTTGGCCAGGTACCAGACAGCCTGTACATTGTGTTTGTGCTTTTCAGTGCTGTTAGCCTCCTAATATCAGTATGGTGTGCTGCATTGGTAGTAATATTTACCATCTTGTCAGCCAGTCAGTGGCAACAGGCTTAATGAAATGAGTCATTTGTTAGTCAGCACAAGTTACAGTCATTGAGAAATCAAGCTGGGAGGTGATTATTTAGTGAATTTTTATCATCCAAATGTGCACAGGTTTTTAGAAAAGAGAAATGCGTAAAACACGATTTTGAACAGTAACCATGAGATGAGAAAAAGGAGCTATTTATATGAATTCTTTTACATGAAGTCTTACCCAATTTTGCCTGTGTAAAAAGGAAGAAAATGAAATTTCCTTATTCGCAATTTAAGGTCCTTTTCAATCTGTTAGAACAAAGTAAATAAGGAGTCTGGGTCAGCTGTGTTTTACCTCTTTACTAGTAAACTTAGAATAATTTTGCATGGCAGAGACAGTGAATCTAGTATCACAATACTGTTGTGAACCTGCAAAGAGAGATTTGTGGGACTGGCATTGGCAACA
>VZRQ01003408.1:60772-84223 GCA_013397975.1 Machaerirhynchus nigripectus
CAGGGGCTCTGGGGCTCCCTGACCTGCCAGGGCTACCAGAGGCATGCCTTGGACTCCAACAGTTTGGGGGAAACATTCCTGGAGCAGGCACACATATCCCAAATGGCAATGATGCTGCTATGAAAGGGTGAGGAATACCCCTGGTGTTGTGCAGTGACCTGGTCAACCTAAAGAAGACAAACAGTAGAAAATAATTTTGACAGAAGACAGAAAAAGTGATAGAAGGTCCCTTGGGGTTGGAAGAACCGTACCTTGAGGTTGTAATTTGTATACCATGTAAAATCGTGTTGTTGGAAGCTCCAAAGTGGCCCTAAAGAAGATTAATTACTCTGACTTATTGGAATAAGCTGTAAGAGAGAACCTGGTACAGCCAGAACAGGATTTTGCAATGAATGCGTCTGCCCACCACCCTCAGCAGAGAGACAGCACAAATCTGAGGGAAAAAATACCTGAAGCATGCAGGCATTGTTGCATTTTGCTCTGCCACCAATTCCAGTACAGACCTTTTTGTTGTTGTCCTTGATGCCGTATCACATGAATTCTTACCTGTCCTGACATCACTTCTTCCTTCCCTCACCAGGCCTTGCACTCTTGTTACACCGCGTTGTGCTTCCTTGGTGGGAACGCAAATTCCCAGGGCTTCGGGGGCAGCCCGGGTGCAGCGTGGGCACCTGTTGACTGAATGGTGGGCAATCTGCACACTACAGTAAAGCAAAATGAGCCTTTGTTCCCTTCCAGCCACCAAATCTCTCACCCCTTCATGTAGGGGTCTGAGAGCAGCTTGAGTGGGGCTCTTAGCAGGCCTTCCTCCCCACCCAGCTGCAGTGCCTCAAACCTCCTGGAATTTGCAACTTCATGACTAGAACTTCTTAAGTTGTATGTGTGTGAGACTGTGCATAACTGTGTTTGACTTACTGCCACTTTTTAACACTCCTCTTAGTTAGTCCTAAAAAGGTCAGATGTATCCATGGCAACAAATAAAAAACAGTCTGTCAGGTCTTACTGACAGTATTTCAAAATTATAGCTATACAGGGCAGGGCATATCTGTGTTAATGCACAAATGCATGTCCTTAATAAAAGTGCTCTAAATAGGAAAGTCTAAAGACTCATTATTATGGGTAGACCTGAGTGAATACTAACACAAATTTTATCTGAATATTGTTGATACTTTTTTTCTTTTTCCCCTGGGTGAATGTTCCCATCAACTTTGAAGGAAGAAAATTGCTGTCACTTGCATCCAGGCAACCAACCCTTGAGAAAACAAACACTCATCTCCAAACAGACACACAGAGAATTAGGGAGGTAGGACCAGATAACCCCACCAGTGGTCCTTTGCAACCTTACCCACTTCGATTCTGTTTATGATCTTGGGTTTATACTCATTCAGAAGACAAAATACTATTTGAAACACAGCTGAGTAGATGTTGGATTTCAAAAGTTAAAAGCAACCCATGAAATAAAAGGCACATATAATTCCAAATGTGTAATGCTGAAAAAAAAATCAAATTTTTGCAGTAAACTTTGTGTAAATAAGTTAGGAAATTTTACTTTACTCTGTGTAATATTGACTAGAAAATGCACTACTGATAGAATATGTGAATGCTAGTTATTTCAAGGCAGAATGTTTATATTTTAAGCCCTCAACTTTGAGGCATTCCTGCCTGACTAGGATGGACAACGGAAACTGTTAAGGAAATTGAACTCCTCTCCTGTTGCTTTTCAAAATGAGATGAAAAATTGAGGGAAAGCCATGATTTACACTCGGAATAACCAAACCACACCATCGCCAGATGAGGCAGTTTCTCTACAATTCCTAAGACCACTTTGAATAGTTAGTAAGAAAGTGACAACTTAGGGGTTTTGTTGTTGTTGTTTGGTTGTTTTTGTTGTTTGTTTTTGTTTTAACTAGAAAGTAATTTTTTAAAATCTCAGTTTTGCAAGCTGTTTAGTCTTCAGATATGCGAGGGTGAAATGCATCCTCTTTTTCCACAGCAAGGGGGTGCTGCCCCTTTCCTGTGCGTGGTGTCACCACCAGGACCGGGGCGGGGAAAGGTGGTAGAGCTGCACTGATCCCCCTCCCATTTGCCTGGCCAGGCTGAGGCTGCCTCTGGGATGCTGCTGCTCAACAGAAATATTTATATAAGCCAAGGGAGACTTACAGCAACAGCACCAACATGCAGAGATGGGAAAAAAAGACAGGAAAAATTACAAGACCATTTACAGGTTGTTCATATGATGCTGCTAAGAGCCTTACAAAACTCACTACAACTCCGCTGGAGTCACTAACAAACTGAAGCACTTTACAAAGCCTGTGCCTCTTCAGTAATTCTGAATTGCTCTGAAACACTTGTGCTTCAAACATTCATGCTCCATAAGGTCTCTTTTAACCACTGCAAATTTATAAAAGGCACATTGTCAAAACTATGGTAATTCAACTCCTTCAATCACAAGTGTGAAATGAAATGGTTCTGTATTCTTTTCATTTCTGCTAATCACCAAGTTAATAAAAAAGAAGAAAAATCAGTTTTCTTATGCAACATTGGCTAAGTTATCATGAACTCTTTTTCATCAGTTAATATTGACTTCATGAGCAAAAAAACCCCAAAACCATGAAGGGGCTGGACAATCTTCAGAGATTTTCCTTTAGTATGGAAAGCATTTTATGGTTAGGAGAAGATGTACACTAGAAGCATTTTGTGCTGGGTAATGAAAATTTATTAGCAAATATGTTACGCTTAACACTTTTTTTTCTATAACTCACACCACACAGCAGAGAGCAGCACTGAATTGTCTAGATCAGACATTCTTAACTAGGAAGTTGTGTGAATAAGGGTTATCTCAGTTTAGCTACTAAAGCAAAAGAATACTGGTGTGTGGGAAGAAAAAAATTCAGACTAGCTCAAAAGGACAGGAAAATGTATTCAACTTCAATTACGAAATCAATTATAAAAAAACCCCAAACTCTTATTTAAATAAGGATGGGAACGGGATAATTCAACTTCTGCTTTGTAAAAAAAAAATCAAAATAATCAGAAAATATGGCTCATATTTTAATTAATTTAATAATTTAATGGCTCATAAATAATTTAGTTCACAAGTATATTAGTTCCTTGAAACGAGTAATCTTTTGGATTTTGATTTTTTTTTAATAGAACACCACTTCCTCTCATGTATCTCACCGATGAAGTATAAACTTATCTTCCCAAAAAAATGCATTTATGCTCCCCCTGTTGTTGCAAAACCCCTACTGTCTCTACCCCGAGAAGAGGCCTGAAGGCAGACATCTGCTGAGGCTGATTATCGTGCAGCAGTACAGTTTAGTGTATGAGCAATCCCACACTTAAAAGATGTGAAAAACGAGAGAACGCTGCAATGGAGAAAAATGAGTTCATTGACAGAACTGGAAGCAACAACTTTCTTCTTTCTTCTTCTGTTTTTTCTCTTTTTTTCTTTTTTTTTTTTTTTTTTTCCTTTTTTTTTTCTTCTTTTTGTTTTTTTTTTTTTTTTTTTTTTTTTTTCTTTCCTTTCTTTATTTTTCGTCCCTCCCCTACTCTGCCATGGCCATCTAAATTAATCAGAAAAACTAGGTCGGCACAAATGAACAAGGTGAGCCAGCTGCGAACTGAATGGGCAAAACAGCAACGAGTGAGGTAGCTGTGAGGGCATATGCCCCAGAGTTCAAATCGCCACGGAGCAGCTTCATGAAGCTCTAACCAATTTTTAAGTGTGCTTACTCTTGGTTTTTGCAAGTGAGTTTAAAACCACATATTTCACACTAATTTCTGAAATATATTTTGAATCAAACAAGACAATAAACCAGTCACTAAATTGCAAAAACTTCAATTAAAGTTTATTTCCTTTTTCAAATTAATCAAAATCCATCCCTTTTGATTCAGCAGGGACTAAGTGAGCATCAGTGCCCAGATTCCCTTAAAAACTTTCCACACATGTAGTCTGTAAAACATGTATATTTATCAATGAACTACAGGTTAAAAAGAACAAATTGCTGTCAGAACATGCCAATTCTCTCAAAGATTAAGAAAAAGCATGGAATGAAGGAAGACCAGAACAGGCATCTTGCAGAAAGCTGCATACAAAAAGAAAATGCTGGCAAAAGTAAGCTATGTGACATCCTCAAGAGTTCAAAACCAGTCCTATGAAAAGGAACCACATGTGCTACATGAAATAGAACTGAAGTAACTCTCACATGGGGATGGATCTCCTACCCATCTCTGTCCAAGGCATAGGAGGGCAACTTGCTGCCTCCTGGATTATTCCTCATCCTTGGGGCAATGTCCAGCCCTCACCTGAAGGGTGACTTTTCATGGGGGAAGACAAAGGAGAATTCAACTGTGATTTGCAGTGGGCTAAACACTGCTACAGCAAAATTCACTATAGATGTGCTTCTACTTAACCAGCAGAAGACCACTTAGGTACATGTCCAAGTTTAAAAGCCTCAGCAAAACAAGACCAGGGCATTCACACACATTTAAGAGCTCACTCTGAGGTGGACAGGCTTCAACACTTCATGCTGTAAAACTCTCCATGTTTCTAACCACGTAATGGTCTAACATTTACCCACTAAACAAACTATTTACATTGCTAGTTCAGATTCACTGCAGTATTATTGTTCAGGAAACTTAATTAAAAAACCCTTTTAACTGAACGACCTGCTAGAAGTATATCAAAGTGATTGCATTATTTTAAAATTTCTTAAAGGAAAAGTCATTTGCATAGTGATCATTTTTCACATGCAAAATCTGGCCATTTTTCAGCATTCCGATTCCACCCCTCCCTTCCCACCTTACATTTAATTTTTACACCCAGTAGCAGAGACATCACAACCATGAAATATAGTCAAGTCACTTTCAAAGAGTTTAAAACACAGTTTAAAAGCTAATTTTATTAAGTCTATGAGTTGTACCTTGTCATTTTCTCAGATATAATGCGCATCTCCCAAGTTTGCCAAAGATAACCCCTGTCATCTTTTATGTAGTTGAATCAAAAGATACAGAAGTAAAAAAAGGATTGTAGAGACTGAATGCAAATTGAAAAAATACATTTTATTTAAGCAGCATGTCCTGCCCGCTTCAAAACTTACTCCTCAGTATTTCAGGTTGGTGTTAACATAACCCAATTTGTTTGTTGAAAAGCAGAAATTCTACTAAATCCACTAAAGCAAATAAACCAACTTTCAGCATACTTCTCCCTGTCCTGCTGAAAAGCTGCTCTTTTTAGCATAGCTCTGCATTGCAGGCATCAACAGCTGACTTTCAGCACATTTATCTCTATTTAATGTGCATCACAGATACTGCCTTCTTGGCAAATGCTGCCTTCCTTGGTACAGCTCTGCAATGGAGAGAAAACACCTACAAGCTTTTTGTGTTGATTAGCAAGTTAAGAGAACACAGATTGAAAGCACTGTGTTAATCAAAATCTGGTAAAAACAACGGTAAAGCATGACTGAAGATAACTATTAATTGTTCAACAAAAGTCCTTTTTCTGTGAGTTTAGAATAACTGTGTTTTGTATAGATGCAAACATCAGGAACTTACGGAGGTTTTTACAAAAGGCAGCAAACCTGGACTCCATAGTTTCCCAAAATGATAAATTCATGCTGTGGGGTAACTTAAGTATGTTTTAAATCTTGCAACAGCTCTTTCTCTATAATGGCTAAGAAGAGTGACCTTTCTAGTGGGAATGAGGAGAGGTGATAAATAACAGTGGATAGGAGAAATAGTAACATGGAAGGTGAAAAAGAATCAGAGAGGGAAGAAAGCTGGATTTTTTTCATAACCAAACTCAGAACAAAAGCACAGACAACAGCACACAAATAATCTACAACAGGAAGACAGGGAAAAAGCCAAGAAAACCGAGACGATCTAATGGACAACGGAAATAAGAAGGAAATTTTATAGCTGTCATTTAAGAGGCAAATTAAACAAATAAGCTGCTGGAATACTCTTGTTTGTTTTTCAAAATGGCAGGCCAGCATACAGGAAAAAAGACCAGGGAATATTAAGAAAACCATGGGGTTGGTGTTTATATGTAAAAAGACATATATGTAACCATATGTATGAAGCATGTGTGCATACACTTCTGTGACAGCAACACATTTCAACGTTTTCCTTAAGATCTTGGGGGCTGGACTAGATGACCCTTAAAGGTCCATTTTAGCCCAAACTATTCTATGACTGTAAGATCCTAGTATGTTTCTGTGGAAAACAAGGAAGTTGAATGGATCCAAGTTAAAATTAATTTGAATTGAAGTAACTTTGATGCATTGGAGAAATGGTCTAAAATTGGTATTTTTTTAACAAGAAACACAACAAAGTGCTAAGTACTACATTTGATAAAAATGAAAACACATGTACATACAAAAAAAGGGAAACAATTGTCTTGCCTAGCACTGCCTAAAAGAAGCCCAGAATTATCAAATTTCCAGGTAAGAACCGGAGCTGCAAAGTTACTGCAAAACAACAAGTTAATTGTGATATGCATTAATAAGGCTGCCTAATTAGCACTTGGGAGGTTATTATCTTGGGGGGTGGCACCACGGGTGGCATGAAAAGACCAGGAATACAGTGCTATTCTCTATGAGTATACACAGGGTGAGTAATAGTTTTGTAAATACAGATAGTTCTGTAATTACAGATTCACGTAGGAGCATTTGTGCCTGGTGTCCCTTTGTGGGCGAGGATGACAAGGGTATGGGATGCAGAGATGGTAAGCATGTGCCTGGGCTGGCTGGCCCACTTGTGTCCATGGGAGGACAGAGCCAACACCTTTGGAGGTTGCTGCACTGAGGACAACACTCCCCAGCTAAAAACTGTGCTCAAAGGAGTTCAATTCAGCAGCATTTAGAAAATGAATTTTCACAGGAAGTCTACCTTTTAAGCCATCGTCTTTAGACAGAACAAAACATTTTCATTACCTTACTTTATTTTCAAATTTATATTACCTTTTTACTAGATACCAGCAAAATTTTAAAATATTTTACCACTACAACTTTTTGAAAGGATTAAAACCAATGCAATTTAAAAAAATGACTATGCATAGTCTGTGTTAAAGAAATTAGGTTTGTGCCTTTCATGTGGCAAAGCAGCTACAGCTGTGCCAATCCAAAAGCTCCAAAATTCCAATTCTAAGAATAAAAATTGATTAAATAGTGGTTTAGTTGTTCGTCCCCTGGTGCCCTACAGTTTTCCCAGGTTTTCACATGAAAAACAACACACACCACCTCACCCTGCAGTTTTATGGCATTAGTCCTGCTTGTTCTGCACTACACAGTGTCATCTCCAGCTTTCCCCTTTTGCTTTTTAACGTGACACTCATTCCTCATATCCCAGATGGAGTAGCAGTGTGCATTGAAGACAGGTAATCACATTGTACTTTCCTGTGGGGAAAAAATCCCTGTCCAGAACAACTGCTTTCTCTATCTTTCATTTTATAAATTGCAGCCCAAATTCCTTGATACACAACTCAGCTGATGTCCCTCCGCATGTTCCCTTTCCCAATTCTGTGAGCTCATGCTGTCTGTGAAATTACAGCAACAGCTTAATCCCACTCCATGAAGAAAGAGTAAATGACAATCTGGAAAAGAAAAAATCTGAAGATTTTTATATTTTACTCTTCTTGTCAGGCTGATACCAAAATATGTTCACTCAAAGAAGAAAACAGATTATATGACCAAAACTTGGAGGTTTGTCCTATTCACAATATAACCCAAATGAATGGGAAGCAAATGGACATCACTGATGCTTGAACACCAAGCTAACTCCAACAAAGAGCCTGGATTGTTTTAGTTTCTGACAATGCACAAATTCTACACACTATGTATCTATAGAAATTACCATTTTGGGAAATCATGCAAGTTTCATACTTGTTGAAAAGCTGCTTTGAAGTCTGACAGGTGAGAGGAATGTGAGAGGGGTTGGTTATCCAGAAGCACTGAAGGTAGCTTGTAGAGCTCGTAATTCAGAGAGAAAGATTATTTTCCTGTCTGCTTTAAAGAGAGACATATCATAGAGTGGCTCCCATTTCATGAACTGAAAAGCTGACCTTCCCTCAGACTCATCAGTGCTGCACCCCCTGGAAAGCAAAACACTAATCTCAACTCCAAAGTATAAAAAAAAATTACTTTCTCTTTTTTAATATGGATGTAGACAGAACATGAGTATTTCTCCAACAGAGTGATTTTCTAGTCTCTGCATTTCACGGGCCACCAGGTAACAGCCTATCAAGGAGACAGGCAACAATAACTGTGTTGCACATTCTTCAAAAATTTGTCATAAAATTCAAATCAAACCAGCAACATCTTCAACATTTCCTCAGCCCTACCTAGACCAGACAGCACAGGACAGGTACCAGAAGGTACCAGGACAGGTACCTCTTGGCTGGAGGATACATCCAGGCTTCTCTCTCCCACTGCACATACTCTGCTATGGCACTGCACTGCATCATGCATATTTGCACAGGACAACAAAGGTCAGCTGAAGACCTTTGAGTTACACAGTGTGGACCTGGTGGATTCCAAAGCAAGACTTCATACGACCCTTGAAATCCAAGGCTCGGTTTCATTCTAGCAGCATACTGTTCCAAGGCTTTCACTGTTGCATTTTGGGCTAAACCCTTCTACTGCAAAGTCCTGCGGATTGTGGATTCTAAAGGCAGGCTGAAACTTCAGGCTGCATGGAGAAAGCAGGAGGCTAAGCAGACTTCTGAGACAGAAAGCACATCTCCCACTATAGGTCATTTCCTTCTTCTTAACCATCACTTCAAACTCACCTTTGTTACACTTTCAGGAGGGGGTCCCACAGCTCATATGTCTTGCAAACTTTCAAATCCTCACCCCGAAATGTCAAGACTGGCTCTTCTTAGCACCATGGCACAATTTGTCTCTGCACATAACTGGTGGCTATTGCTGAATGGGTCTTTGGTACCACTCTGGGTTTAGGTTAAAGAAGGATGTTTTCTCAAGGATTTTTTTTTACAGCTGTGGAACTATATAAGCAGTTTTGGCATCATTCACCTGCACTTGTTGCACACGTGAAAAGAAAATGCATGCATAACCAAATCTGATATTACAAAAATCAAATTAAAGATGGTTACAAGGTGTTATTAAGTATACTCCTTCTTAGTGCTGCTAGGATGAAACAAATAGGAGAGACCATGTAATGCTTTTAAACACATTCTTTTTATACTTCTTTTTATAAGAAGCAAACACAACCCCTTTCTAAGTGATTTCCTATTAGGAAGGGCGACAGTCAAGAAGGGTGACAAATCCTCTGAGTGTACTGGGAAACTTAGAATTTCCTCCACTTACCATGGTGTACAGCCAATTTTTCTCCAGAAATGGTACAAAAATTTAAATAGTAAAACACACAAAAATGAAAACATTCATATGAAATCTTTAAGTGGTTCTTTGTGGTTAAACTGCTGTTCACATGAGTAAGACAGTACCTGCATTTATATTCAAAAATTATTTACTCTGCTGCATCCCAAAGAAGGAGGGAGTAAGTGGTCTACTCAATTATTTCTAAAAGAAGTAAACAATTCATACTAGTAGAAAAACCAGTAAGAAGCCTGGTTATTAGATGCTCTTTGGAGATTTTGCAAGTTGATAAAAAGTAGCATATATCACACAAAATAGGAAAAAAAATCACACCAGTAGACAAGAAACATTTATTGATCTTTGGCTTTAGAAGTTGTCCTGTTTTGGATATGAGAAATACTACATAAAATAATGGAAGGGCTTTTCAAACCTCAAGTACTGTAAAACAGCTATCCTTTACAGTGCAGAAGTGCAAGGCATGCAGAACACATGTAGGGATGCTAAAATATTAAAGGAACATCACTGCAGTAGACATTTTACGTCCAGCATGGGATTAACACTTTACAAAGGCAAGCAAGTTGATGGGGCCACTTGATAAACAGCAGATACCACAGCTTCTCTTAGATTTGCTGTGTGCAAACTAATGAGCAACTAACAGATATAAATTTCATTCTAATAAGGTGTGCATTATGAAAGCGGAGTTAAACTGTAACATTTCAACAAAATGAATAGGGAATAAGAAAGTATAACCTTGCTTCCAATCTGCAAAATTTACTGCTGTTAAAGAAATTTAGGCATTTAGGTGACAAACCAATTCTTACTATTTTTACATTAATATAAAATGCTGCCTGAGCAAGGCAAAACCAGCTTCTTAAATGCTCTACAGTAAAAAAAGTAATGCCAATTCTTACAAATAGTTTAAGGAAATATATAGCAAGCTTACTGTACCAGGTTTTCCCAAATAGTGTACTATATACAGTACAGATTTCTACAGCCACTTTTTAGAGCTAAAAGCTCAGCATGCTGTGACAAGTCTTCCTCAGAAGAAGGCTTCCTTTGGTAGATTTGAATCAGCAACACTACCTCAACTTACAAGCACTTCACATGCAGAATGTATAATTAATTCAGGAGCAGGGGCTTGCTGTTTCCTCACTTTTTTAACTTCCATGCTGAACCAGGCAGGTTCTACTTTCAGCTCTCGCATTCCTGAAGCAGTTTTAAAGTAACGGTGGTTTCACTATTGAATACCCTAACAGAATTCTACAAAATTCCATGAGGTGTAAATTTTGGAGCTTGGTGTCAGTCAGCCATATCACGTTTGGTATTCTTTGTGCTCCAAATTCTATAAGGATTCAGTGACCTTCAGTGTAGCCTTCCTGAGCCCAAGCAGAACAACTTACCTGGCTGAAGTCACCCGTGCGCCTGCACAACTGGGGTGTAATTAACACCCAGGTGTCAACACAAAACTTTGTAAGTCAACCCTTTCCAAATCTTGTAAATCCTCGCCCTCAGTCATAAAGAAAACAATGCAACGATGGCAAGTGGCAGAGGGGTGTTAATTTAAATTAGGGGTGTTCAATTACCAGTCAGATATGGGCAAAGTTGTTAGATTACCATTTAAGTAAGAGGAATGGAAAAGATTTCTCCAGAATCTTACTTGTCTCCAATATGTAGTAACACAAAACCACACAGGGACATTACATAAGCCAAAAACTGTATGAAAAAAGTAATTTCATAGCAAACCCCATTCCAAGGGCTACCAGAATCACCCACAATTAGGCACTTTACAGTGTACAAAAAGAATGCAATATTAGTGGAGGTTGTTTATTAGTTGTAGTAGTTGCACCCAAGTATTATCCATGCCACTAAAAGAAACCCCAAAACAACCAAAAAAACCCAACCTAAACCAGAGCTTTTTGAACATATGCTCTGCTCTTCTGATCACAGATCCTGATGAACCTCTAAAAGCATAAGAAGCAATTTGTTTTTAAACAGCAGGTAGTGCAACACCAGATCAATATAACACAAACATCACTTGACACCATCCTCACTGCAAAGCATGAGTCTTAGTACTTGTAAAGTTCTAAGTATAAAAATCGTATTTTAACAGTATTGTAGCAATAAGAGGAAGCTAAAATTTACATATATAACATCAGAGTCTTTCCCATTTGGCAAGTACTGAAATGAAGGGAGGCAGGTCTTTTTGTCTTAGGTTTGTTCTAGAGTAGAAAGTATTATGTGCTTTTCACTAAAGACAAAAAAAAAAGACTAGTAGCTGAACAACACTGAATTTGTGTGTTTCCAACAACAAAGAGACAAGTAAAAGATTTAATGGAAAATATTTACAACTTGGAAGATGTTCCCTGTGCAATTTGTAACAAGTCTACCTTATGAGAAATTTTAGGCTGAAATGATTTAATAGTGTCTTTGCATTAATATTTGCTCACATAAATGGGAAGACAGAAACATTACACAGCTTTCTGTAACTTCTATTACAGAATATTTTTCCATGGGTATTCCTCCTAGAAAACCTTACATGCTGTTAACAATGGAACAAAGGAATGATCAAAGACAGGAAAAATAAAAACAGTTGGCACATCATGACCTGGGTATAAACTGTAGTTATGAAACACAATTTTTGGTGCATTTTTCTTCGTCCTAGGTTTTTATCAAAAATACTGTGAATATGCACTCTGGAAGCTTAGAACATAAATGGGACGCAGAGTTACTGTAAACAGAGGAAGAGAGAATAAGGTTGACTTTAAGTGCAAGAATTTTAAGCCAGGTTTTAAAAAATATGTTGCAGCACAATAAAATAGTAATGATCTACTAGGAAGGACTTTTTACTTTGTAAAAAGCTATTCAAAGCTCTTCTGAAATGTGTATTTCATAGATAGCAGAGTCGCATAGATAGTATGTTGTTGAGGAAAAATGCTGCAAGTACAAATTCTAAGAGTTCTTGACTGACGTGTACTCACATGGAAAAAATTTGGTATTTACAGGTGGATTTTGCACTTTGATATAAAACTGCATACCTGTTAATACTTCGGTCTGGACATCAAGTTTTTAAAAAAAAATTGCGTAGAAGTTTCTAACTTCTAGTTGCAGGCACTGATACTAATTTAAAAAATGAAAACATGATCCATGGTATTAGGATTAAAAATAATTTCCATTAAAAACGCCATTGAAATCAAAGGTATAAAAATACATATACACTGGCATGCAAAACAACATCCAGTGCAATATTACTCTCCTGGGTAGTCCACAGTGAGAGACTGGAAAAAGTTAAGTGCAGCATACACAGATGTCAGTAAAAGCAGCCTGGAAATGACATGTTGGCTTCATGATCTCACCTAGAGGAATACCTTTCAGTCTAGTACTAAGGAGTGCAAGTGAGACATGCCACCCACTTCAGTGCACATGCTGCACAGGTCACAAAGCATGGCAGGCCTTCCTAAAGAAGGAGTCACACAAAAATCACTCTGAAGCACAGACAGACCAATCTGCACCAGCCTGCTTAGTGAGATCAGACGTTTGGCTTCCAAGCTTGTTGCTATATGCTCTTTAGAGTAGATAGCAGTGAGGTCAAAATATTGCTCTTGATTTACCATTTGGGATTTAGGCTGCAGATGCTGAAAATAACAGTCTTACTCATAAACGGTAAAGATTCACGTTTAATATTTGATTTAGGATACAAGTAACCTGCTGTTGTCTTCCTCCATTAAGATTTTGCACAGCTGTAACAGATTTCTCCAAGACAACACACAATTTTGTTTGGCCTCATTCTTTTTCAATGTCTCCATTTTCTCTGGGCACTTAATTCTTAAACCTTAATTAAAACTATCTCGTAACTTACTATTGACAAAATTAACCATGGGGTTAAGTCTGGGTGGGGAGGGGCTGTGTGGAACAAATACATGTGCAAACTGCATCATGTGAAAAAGCATGAAGTATAGTATTTAAAAACTGATCAAAATTATCTCTGTGGAAAGCACAGATATTTGAGAGTAAAGAGACAGAAGGCCTTTTACCTTGGAGAGCCTTCCAACAGCTTTAACATCAGATGTGTTCAATTTTCTATGTGATATCCAATATCCCTATTATCATTTAGCTGTAGTTACTGAAACGAAGTACAGCACTTTGAATTGTTCCTTTGAAGTTAGCTGAAATTTCTGTACTTGCTAACCACTGCATAGAGTGAGGTTATGCTGCCTAACTGTTGTGCTGATATCTTGGTAGCATTTTTGTTCTTAGACAAATTTGACTTTACAATCCAGGGAAGAATGTACCTCTGTTAAAACACCTTGCAGTACTTGTTACCCAAAAGAGGAGAACAACAACTGCAACAGAAGTTAATTTTCTGTAACTACCTTCTGTACAAGGACGTTGTCCTGTACTGAAGCTACTATTTAATCTGTTGATCCTTACGCATGCAAATTCTGGAAGAGGAAAGAACTGCGCAGCTAACAAAACCTCAAAAACTGCCATAAGCTATAGCCTGAGAAGGAATCAAAAGAGGACAAGCATGGCCTGAGAATGTCACCTACAGAGTGTAAGAACAGTCTTTCTGTAATCTATTCTCCTTTTCTTAATCAACTTCTCTTAGCTCAGAAATAGCCCAAGTGTTATGTTTTGACCTCCCTGAATTTGATGGAAGACCTGGGTTTATCACCATCTTATCCCTTTGTCTAAAGGGATCTACATAAAAAAAGTGTGGCGTTTAAACAATTGTTAACAAGTTTGTTCATGTTTCAGCTGGAGCTCGAAGTTATTTGAACTATTTAAAGGAACTTATCCTTCAGAAATAGGTAAATTTAAACTAAACAGAACTCAAAATACAATCCTGGACTAATTTAGCCTAGTTGGTTCTGAGTAGGGAACATAGGGAAAACGCCTGTAGATTGGCAACAGAAGTCAAAGTAAGAAGTCACATCACTAAGAAAGGAAGGGAGATCTGAATTTAAAAAGAAAGAAACAAACAGGGGTTCTTTGCCAAAGGAACCATTCCTTCTAAAATCTCTCAGAGACTGCGGCCTTCCAATACTTAAATACTTGTAAAAAAGGAGGGAGAATGACTGTTTACACAGGCAGGGAGTGATAGGAGAAGGGGGAACAGTTTCAAATTAAAAGACGGGAGATTTAGATTAGGTGTTAGGTGGAGACTCTTGCCTGTGAAGGTGGTGAGGCACTGGATAAGGTTACCTAGAGAAGCTGTGGCTGCCCATCTCTGGAAGTGTTCAAGGCCATGTTTGATGGGGCTTGGAGCAACCTGGTCTGGTGGAAAGTGGTCCATTCCAGATCCATTCCAACCCAAACCATTCTAAGATTTTTTTATTAAGTAGTGCACAAAAAGCAAGACAGAATATTTGAGAATCCTCAATAACGCCCACCAAACTTTCAGTCATGTTTTACTTGCTTTTCCATTTCTGCAAGATGCTTTCCCATAGCCAGGTGTTGATAAAGATCTCCATGAAACAAACAAAAAAAAGCATTTACCAGCTGCTGTTTCAAAGGAACTTACTTAAGAAGTGAGGAGATACTCCTTTGAACCTTACACAATATACATGGAAGTCAGGGCTATCGGGGTTGCTACTTTACTTTCAGACATTTTTGAGCGTATCACATACTTGTAAGGAAGCACTGCTCACAGCCTTAGCAATACAGTCCCTCTGGTTTCGCTGTCACCTCACATTTCAAAGGCTTTTATTGCCATATTTTAGTTTTTCATAAGCCTTCTGGACTCATACCAAGATTAAATGGATCCAAAGAAAGACCATCTCCCACTCAGATCAGACTGCTGACCAGAAGGCCACCCATTCAATTGTGCAGAACAATGGTCTGTAGGAACAGCACAATGGCTACAACCACTGATCTTCATGTTTGTAACACCAGGTGCCTATTTTTCACTGTGATCAGTGTGATGTCTGAATAGTAAGGCAGCACCAGCTCTTAGCAAAAGCCTTGTGAAGTTCAGCTACATGATCCAGTTATGACCTTTGCTGAATGCATTATTATATAATTACAGTCACTTTTGCTTATGAGCTTTCAGGATAACTATGTCAGTAGAAACTGTGGTTTAACATTATTTTGAAGTATTCTCAAGTAACCGAAATTTACTCCTTCAGACTGCAACAACAGGTTACATCTCCTATATAGTGAGCTTCATCAGGCAAATTCACTATCAGAATCAAACTGTTTTGCATCGTTTTATTTTACTGAACAAAAGAACAGCATTGAACACCTAACTCTAACCTACAAGCTGGCCTTATGAATTCTATTAGTAATGATGTATCTTGTAGTAATGATATATCCTGAACTAATACAAATATGGGTCCAGTATTGTTGGACCTGTCATATTTTGTCATTCAATTATTCATCTGAAAGATACTTCCTAGGAATGCTTTGAGAGGTCTATGAGGTCAAATATTATTCTTTAGGCCAATTCACAGTTAAGCCTTTGTCCCTGTTAGTTACAAAAAGTGAAAACAACAAAGCTTGCAGCCCCAGTCACACTGGAAGACTGCCATGAAACCAGTAGCATCATGCAAGGTGTTCTCAGACATCTCAAACACATGCAGTAGGTACTAGGCTGGTGTACACAAATCTTTCCCCAATACCAATAAATGCAACTTAATAAACTAATAAATAAATTAAAAGGCTTTAAACACAGTAAGAGAGTTTATCACCAGCTTAAAATCTTGATTTACTGCATTCATTGAGTTTGTTTTCCCATATGGTAGGTTTGCTACATATTAAATATTTAGTTAAGCTTTTCCATTTATAAATGCTTATTATATGCCAAAGCTGTACACAAATTCAAGAGAAAAAGAACAGTAACATAAAAACAGCTAGTATTAGTTAAAAAAATCCACTGACATCTGCAAAGTGTAATATTAACTGTTTAAAAAAGCTACTGCATATAAATCCCCATTCCTGTTTTGCAAATACACAAAACATCTGAAAAACTGTCAATAATTTTATGATTGGAATCTATCTCTCCAGTTAAGCAAAAATTGTAAAGTTAGTACTTTGCTCTTTTTCTTACTATATAGCTGTTTTATTATACAGAAAATCTATTTCTGAAGCCAAGATATATTAATTATCATTATATGGTCAACTTAGCACAGATTAAAGTGGCAAAAGACGACGATTTGACAGAGCAGAAATTTTAAGATTAACAGTTTAAGTAGATCTTTTTTCTTTCAAGACAGTGTAAGCTCTTTAGTATAGCTAAGTACCTTTAAAGAGGCACAAAAAACAAATAGCCCTTTCAAATAAACTCCAAGAAAAGAAAATAAAAGAAAAATTTAAGTTTCATTTCAAAAGGGGATCTTGAAGTTATTAGATACACATACATCCCTCTCCCACAGCCCTGTAAGATACATTCAGTAATTTAAAATAAAGATTCCGTATTTCATACCTTCATATATATTATATATTTAATATATAATATATATTTATATGTACATTACACATATACATGCACTGTCAGTCAGCAGGATTAAACTGTTTTGTTTTGAAATGTTTGACTGGTGTCACTAATTATTTTCTATTCTTTTGTGAATTCAATGGACTTTATCTGCTACCTCAAAAGAGGAACTTTAAAAGATCCAGATGGAATCTGTGGATCAATACTAGCACCAATACAGATGGCCATTACTTCAAAATGACTGCAGGGACTGAAATAATATAATTGTTAAAACTCTCTTCTCACTGCACAAGCACTCCTGCAAAATATGTAGGCAGTAATACCTGTCAGGTACATACATCTACTCCTGTTAAATTTGTATTTTATACAACTTTCCTTACTGTAATATACAGTATATCTCTTTTGTCCTGTTGGATTTTTTCATTTTCCAAGGAGAAAAGTGATCAATAGCTATCCAACAGAATTATTTTTTAAAATCCCCTCTCTCTCCTTTAATTGTATGGCTCAGTTTCAAGACTTAATCGATAGGCAGCCACCATCACTATGTCCAGTACCCTTTGAATGCAGTTCAGTCAATGACTGTTGATGCTTAAAACAAATTTTTGAGTTTGGCTTGCTGTTTATGGAAACCAACATACTCAGAGGTCGCATCTTTTCAGCATGCTTACCACCATCTACAACACAGTAATATCAGCCAGTCCCAATACTATAATTCAATTAGTTACCTACCATTTGGGTAACAAAAATACAAACCCAGTTGCAATTCTAAACATTTTAAGATTGTTCACCCTGAGAACACCAAGGAAGTGTTTAAAAATAATTATGATATGTTCTCTCTTCACATATATAGTTTTCTTTTCTCTTCATCTCCTCTTGGGTACCTGGGTTTGTATCTAGAATTTGACCTCGCACTTGCTTTGTCAATTGACTTGTTCATGCCACAGTCAGGTACTGGTGATAGAAGAGCCCAAAAAGGCTTGTAGAAAAAAGGCAAGCAGCAATCCACCAGGTGAGGAAAGACAGGAGTCCCCGGAACAGGAGAGGAGTGAAAATATTCTTTAGGCTTCCCAGAGCCATTGTTATTTGGACTACAGTTACTTTCATCTTTCCATCAGCAGGTGGAGACTCAGAATAAACAGAATTGGGAAGCAGACTGTTTTCTACTGGAGTGTCAGAATTCAGTTCTGGGTAGATGCCCCAAGAATAATTACCTGTTAAAAAGAAACAAGTAACAGATTTTTGTAGAATTAACTTCAAGTTCTGTTAATTCAATCACTCTACAGATTGTGTTCGATGTATTTTTAATACACACACAAAAATGTTAAGTTTTTATAACTTAGTAAATACAAACTATATTCATCTGCATGACTTTCTGATCATAGCAGCAACCTACTGGGGTAGCATTCATCTTGCATTTTGACATCCTAGCATCTACATATGACATAGCTGCCTTGAGACCCCCATATGTCCTGGGTATGATTCATCTCACCAGATGGAGATGTCTACTCCAGGGCAGGATGAATCACAGCCTACTAATGCCTATCTCTATCCATTGCCTTTTTGCAAAGAGAATGACACAACTGCGTGGCAGGCTATGAAAGACGTCTCTCACAAGAAAGAAAGAAAAAAACCCCAAACCAGAGCAACTTCAGATCTCCCAGTAACTACATGAACCCTGTATTTCACAACTCCCATTCTAAAAGCCTACTAAATATAAAAAGATGAAAAACATTCCTTTATGAGATGCTCAGGAAGTTAAATCAATCACGCTTTATAAAGTTCACTTTTAAAATACTCCTAAAAAGACAACTATTTCAACAGAAGTAAACAGTTTGATTGGTTGCATTACACAACTTCTCAGAAATAAATCAAACAAATCAGCATGTAATTGAAAAATATCAAAAGCAGCAACAGAAAAAACTGTGTAAAAGCCACACTTGAACATTTTAAAGTACAGGAAACTAAGGGGTGTTTTTGTATTTCAAGTACCCATGAATTCTAATTCTCTTTAGTCAGGTGAAAATAAAAAAGCCCTGTGTAGAACAGAACAAACTTTTGTTGATCCAATTCTGCCTACCTAGTGTTTTCAAGAGCAGAGTTGTGTGAAGGAGCATTACCAATGGTGCAACATACTGCAGTGCAATTACACAGAGATAATAGAATACCCGAGCCACCTGGAAAAATGAAAGAGAGTAAAATTCATGAGTCCTGGTTGATCAAAGCAGACCTTTATGAACATGTCTAGAAAAAACAAATAGTTTATTAAAAAAAACCCAGTACTTATGCATTAAAGCTGTTTTAAGAATTTTCTAGTAACTCTTGGCATGTGACATACTGCCTTCAAAAGACCTAATGAAGAAACTCCCATAATGAATTCTAGTTTCAAGACATTTACAAATCTGAGAGGAAGTGCTGAAAGGAAATAATTAAAAGCATCAATTCTGTTAAAAAAAAGAGAATCAATTTTGCTTCTGCAAACTCCATCCCATCACTCAGTGATTCCTATTTTAATACAACAGAAACAAAAAAAAATACGTATGTTTAATTTTTCAAGTTCCCATTTATTTACAAACTAAATCCTATTTCAAAATTGAAGTGGTAGTCACAGTCCAAAGCCCCATAAAAAGTAAATGAGAGCTTGGTTGATATTGGGAGTCCTTTTTCAGAAGCGAGGTATTTTTAAGATTTCCAGCTGGAAAACACCTGTATTTTAAAAACTATGACAAGATGAGTTTTCATTAGATCAATAACAGCATTTATACGATCTTTATTTCAGTTATACACTATGGTTCATCGAAATCCATTCAGATACATCCCTCCCCCTGCTTCCCATCTGTTCAATTTTTCTCAAGATTGTAACATTACATATTTTATATAAACTATTGACCTAAAAGATTAAACCAAATAAAGACAGAAAAAAGTCATAAAATCAATAGCAAGCAAGCAGTTTAAATAAAACCACCTGGGTTTTAAAAAAGAACAGAACGCAGGGTGGCAAAAATGATGAACGCAGACATGACAGTTTTGTGAATACCTCTCAAGCCTCAAAAGGCTTCTTAATGAGCAAGCATCAAAAAACTAACATGAGAAGAAAAAGTAATAAGATGTTGATAGAAGAAAAAGCATGAGACAAAAATATTGTAAAGAAATTGATGGGCTATGACAAAAAATAAATTAAAAAGTAATGATCACTAGAATTACTAATGGTCTGTAGAATGACAGACAGGAAAGAATTCACTGGCCAAAGTTCCTAAAAAGGCAAAGCAGGTATGATTAGTAAAACAAGGCAAGACTACATCTAGTGACTGCGGCCTTCTCTAAGAGAATATATGAAGATACTGGAGAAATGGTTTTAAGAAATGCCACACAGAGAAGACATTACTGTTTTATAGACAGGAATAAAATTCCCAGTACTAAAATAGCACATTTACAGCAATCAATACAGTTCCATCCTAACCAGTTTCTACTACATATATTTCCTAACTTTTTTTCTGAAGCAAATTCCTAGCCACTTTGTTTGTAAATAACTACTGCACAGTTCACTTATGACCTTCAGACACTTAGTTTAACTGCAAGTAATAATGACAATCCTGGAAGAGGAGTCTTTGTCATAGGGCATGCTTCAATATTCCTCCTGCAATACACCCCAACTCAGCAGGATCATTAGACAGCAACTATTTAGCAACACTAGAAATTTAAGCTTATTTTACAGGCAACACACAACACCCACTCTAACTCCTCCATTTGTTCAAGGTAGGCTTTACTACTTTTCTTTAAAAAAAAAAGAACCTTGAGAAATTTCACCTTGTCCACAGTAAGACAGGCAATTTATAAACTAGGCTGGTGCACTTGAAAGTGGTTTGACAGAATTAAGTATCTGTCATTTTATTCCAAAATATAACCACCTTATCATAAATTCTCCCTCAATTTAAAAATCATTGTTGGTAACAGTATTTTACCCTTCTATCTAAATTCAATTTTTTCTTTCCCATGTTGTAGTTACAGATCACCACTCACTGGAAGGGATCTTTTGTAAAAACTTCCAAATAACCAAGGACAAACCACCTGCATAACACAGACGATACATCTCTCCATATTTTGGTTTGCAGAATTTCTCTGTAATGGTGCTATTTTTATAGGAGATATAGTCAAGAAAGCTTCATTCAGATTTGAGCTCTGCTGCCACAGAAGGCAACAAACTGGAAAAAATATTTTGCACAGTCAAAGTACTATAAATATACTACTCAGTGTAAATACTACTACCATACTTACCATTTTCTGTAAATCAACCATACTTATTCTACCAGCTTCCTTTTTCATCTGATCCACGCTTTTCTGGGCTAAATTCAGATAGGCCTGTAAATGATGACGCATCATAGCCAACCGTAAAGCACACAACAGGATTATAATCCACAATCTGATGGTATCAAATGTATCTTCTGACATTCTGTGGATAATAAACAAAGGGTAATGCTGTTTTCCAGAGACCACCTACTGCTACAGTTATTTGTTTGTATCATCTGTACAGTAATCTTGAGGCAAATTGTCAAAACTAGTTAACACACAAACTACAGTTATGAAGTTCACATGCGAGTAATATTTACTTTTGCCTTTTATTTCTCTTTCCTACTACTTCTCAGTAGCCCTACAGCATTAGATCCAAATTAGTAGTCATTTGTCTGTAAATAAGAGCAGTTCTTAAATGCTTAAATTCTGAGTAATGAGGGCAGGGCACTAAAGCCCAAGGTTGCTCAGATAATTACAGGTTTTCAGATACACAGGACTGGACAGTAAACAGTACTAGACTGTAAATGGGTACTTCAGTTGCCTGAGATACCCAGTTACAGCTCAACCCTCATTTTAAGATAAACTGAGGAACAAAAGATCTACAAAATATGTATGTGTTGTGTTTTACGTAATAGCTCAATGGTCACAGGATCACTTCACCTCACCTCTAGAAAGGTGAGCTTACCTCAGCTCTAGAGGTGGCTTATCTCATCTCTAGAAAGCAAGAAATGTATCAGCCCATCATATCTTTTCCAAGTCTATTTTGAATTAGCAAGACTAGTTGTGACGATGACAATCAACTATGCTACTTATACAGTATTTCAGATACCACTCTTCTTGGAAACTCTCTCCCTTTTTATATTTTAAATATTTTACCTATCAACTCAATACCACTTCATCAACACGTAGATCTTAAGAAAAACCTCCTATTTCAGTTCTCATGCCAACATATCTTGACTGTTTTCAGTGAAACCACTCCTCTCATACACCAATATCCAAGCGATAAGGTTCCCGAAGGTAGTAGTGAGGTGGTATTCCACCCTGACAAAGAACAACCCATTATTGCCAAGGAGATGTTGGCAGACAGCAGCTTTTTTGGGAACCACTGCCATAACACTCAATATTCTGCAACCATTTCTCATTCTTTCAAAATAACACAAGCTCTTTAAAACTCAACTGCACCTTCCACAATACCTCTGACAGCAGATTCTATTAAAGTCTTTCATGGGTCTGTGACTTTCAAAGAGCTCTAAGACACTGTTTTGTTCTGAATATCCCAGAAAGAATTTTTAAAGGAAATCTTACAAAGGAATGCTCTCTTTGCCCAAAGGTGGGTTCATAATGTAGTCCTTAGTAATTGGTTTTACCCACAGTAGAACCATAAATAAAGGTGCCAAGAAGTTTATATGTAGCAATGTTCTGAAAGAAGAAAAAAAAAGGAGGAAGTTAGTAAACAAAAACAATGACCATAGTGTTGAAAGTGTATACAGATTCAAAAGAAATCTTAACTTTAAAATAGTTGGGAGAAAGATAAATAAGAAAATTACTTCCCTATTTTATAGGTATGACTTACTTTTCAACAAAACAGTAATGTTTTGAAATCACACTGGATTTTGGCTTTAAAAAGAACAGGAGAAAGAGTTGTCAGATTTCACACTTTAATGAAGCATTTTACTTAAAAACCCTGACTAAATGAAACTTGGTACTTACATTCGATTAAAGATACTCAGACTAAAAAAGAAAAAATCCAAAAAGCCAGCACAGCTTTTCCCTTTTAAAAGCATTGTATGAAACTGCACAATAAAAATAAACACAGTACTCTTTAGTAATCTTTGAGTACAAAATAGTGGAATTTAAAAATGGGACATAGGTTTTGGAGCTCTCCCTGAAATTAATATCCTTCTTAATTTCCAAATTTCTGAATTTTCTTCTCTTTTTCTAAACACATTTTCCCAATCATTTTGCATTACTAAAATGAAATGAGAACAGTTCAAGGGATTGGGTTGTTTTGTTAGTGCAGTATTTCCTCACTAAGAGAATCAGGTTCATTACACCACTTCTACACTATAGAAAAAATGATGCAATCAGGAGTTGTTCTAAAGAACACAAGACATTCCTGATTGCAAACCATCAAGCTTCCTAAAACCATTAAAATGTTTGCACGTTACAGAAGCTGTCATCACACACAAATTTTAATCTTTGGTTTCAGATGAAGAAATAAGCCCTCCTAGCTATTAAGTGTTGCTAGGGAATGCAACAGCATCAAGGACCAGTCCAAAGCATTTCTTTAGACTGTGAAAGCCTTTTACCTGAGCTTCTACTTATTTAAGAGATCCTACTGAGTTAATGGACTGGAATGTGCCAAAGGGTGGTTAGAATCACTGTTTTTCTGTTGTTGTT
>VZRQ01003408.1:84341-98179 GCA_013397975.1 Machaerirhynchus nigripectus
AAATTGTACAAGTTTCCTGAGAAGACTCTAAATATATGGAAGGATACTACTGCCAAAGAAAAAAATCAAACCAGTTCTCAAAATCAAAATGGACACCAGATGATTTTTATTCTGTTTACCCAAAACCAGTGAACTTTCTCTCTATACTAACGAAAGAATCACAGTCATCATTTTGAACATATTAGCAAAGTGGTACTTAATCATTAATCTTTAAAATTTTGGGCTTTTTTCAGTCAGTGTTCCCTGCAAGTTAAATGTTCCATTCCATTAAGGAGTAGATTTTGTGCTGGGCTTTCTTGGGTTGTTTAGTTTTGGTTCTGTTGCTGGATTTAAAGGGAGATTGGTGCTTTTTTTGGGGCAGCTTAGGGGACTTGGGGACTTCTGGTTTGATTAAGGTTTTTTCTTTGGTTTTTGTTGGTTTTGTGTTTTGTTTGTTTGTTTGGCTTTTTCTTCATAGTTGTTTTGGTTGGGATTTTTAAAGTAGCGTATGTATTTGACTGCAGAGACAGACACTGTTTCAGCACCCAACTTAGAAAGCTCTGTATCAGTGACATCATCCTCATTTACAACCCCCCTTTAGTCACTGTCAAACAACTGTAGTCAATAAATGTTCTACTCACTGACAAATCAATGTGCATCAGCAAAGACAAGTTATGTTCTTCAGGTTTATTAGAACCTATCACTTGACAATTATTCTTTATAATGGCTTTACTTAGTTATATTGATGCCTTTTAATCCATTTAATGTAATTTCCACATTGTTCCCGTTGAATAGCCAAAGTATTGGTAGACTTTTGAAAATAACTTGGTGGTGTTGCACAGAGTTATCTTCAACAACCAATTCCTATATCCTCTAAAGAAGCTAGAGAAGTTTTAATTTTCATACCCACACTTTAGTGGGTATTAATTCCCGTTTAGTTCTTGATTAATGGATTTTTGTTTCAGAGTTTGTATTTCTACCTAGAATGTCATGTCCACTAATCAAGGAAGATGCTGGAATACTTACAAAAAACATGCAAGGAATTCTAAAATATTAAGAACCATAACAATTAACAACTAGGTAGTTTATTTATCTGAAAAGAATAAATTAGGAAGTGACTCAGTCACAGTCCACACACAGACAGAAATATAACAGCAGATAAAACAAGCCAATAGCTGGCTGCTATACATGGACAACTACACTGAGTGCAAGTGTACTTGCTTATAAATTTACCAAGACTGACGGACTCACTTCAAACAGATTAATTTTTAAGATGAGCATTCCTGAAGGGAAAGAAAAAAAATGCAGTTTTAACAGAAATTATTTTCCTATTGGAAAACATAATCGTTGTCTTAGGAAATTTACCAGACTGAGTACCCACACGGCCCTATGCTGCAGAATCTGTCATTATCATGTTTTAAACATCAGCAGTCAAGATCTCTGAAAACCACTTGGAGTTTCACCCTCAACCAGAGAATGCTCAAGAGAAATAGTTAAATTGGACAGAACATTTTACTACCAAATGAAAGGATGGCTGAAAATCAAAATATTCCTTTAAATTGGTATTAACATATGACCCTTATGAAATATTCTGGGTCATTTCTGCATTTTATCCTATGCTAAATTAATTAAAGTAATAATGCCCAGCTGGAAGTGTGGGTGGAAAAAAAAAGTCAGTGGTTGTACTTGTACTTCCTGAAGGTTATCTTAACTTCTGGAAAGACATGATGGGGGAAAGAAAGCTGGACACAGAGACGTTCATGGTGGAGCTCTTGCAGAAGGAAAGGAAAGCTCCTTTAATTGGGACTCTTAATTACAAGGCAAAGAATGTAACAGACTGGCATAGCACAGGTTGAGCAGAAAGTGGCAGGTTGCAAATCTGCTCAAGATATGAAAAGCAGGCAGCAACAGAAGTCTTAAGTCACTACCTTCTTGTTGGATAGTTTGCTTTGTTTATTTTTAGACATAAAAGATTTAAGACTGAGTAGCATATACCTATTTGCATATATTTTCTCTTACTGTGTTATTTTTTCTGTTGCTAAATTCAGAGCATCCAGATGCATTTGAGCCAGTCGCAAGCCAGGGAATGTCAAAAAAGCACCAATAAGTGAACACAGAACAGCCAGGAACAATTTGAAGGTTAGTTTAGACACAGGACCCCTAAAAGAAAAGAAAGGAAATAAGCATTTTCTTGGGTAGGAAGTTGGGGGAGCAGGGAGTATCAGAGACTACTTTCAACCCAGCAGTATCTAACATTTAATAAAAAAAGCCAACAGTATTCTATAGGCTTCCTCTGGAATACTAATATTATTACAAACCAAATAAAATTTTTTAAAATACTTTCAAAACCCAACCAAGTCACCTATTTATTTAGTAGAAAAACAGAAAACCTCATTTACTGCCTGTGAGATGTTAATTTGTTAGTCGAAGAAGAAAAAAAAGAATAATTTTATATTGTAATTAACAACAAATTATACAATAGAAATAGCTAAAATAGAATAAATTTAAGGATTGTGTTTTTAAGAGGAACAGATGCCTCGTAAGTTTACCTGCTCAAAGAAAAAAATGGATATTTTATTCTACCATTATCCGTTAAAAAGCTCTATCAAACTGGATTACTGCAGCTTTTTGCAGATTTATCTGAAATCTACATGTGGCCATAAACATGTCTCTTCCAAGTGATTAGTATTGTATATAAAAAAAATTTGAGGAAAAATATCCAGGATCAACCAAATCATGGAATTAATTACATAAGTAGCAAACACGGGATTACAAAAAAAATCAACCCCAAACCAAACCAAAACCCTCAAACAAACAACTAAAACATCAGTTACAGTGAAATATAACTAACAGATTAAAGAGGAACAAAACCAAATCTAGTGATCCAAAAAGAGTTTCAGATTCTTTCTTAATCTGTGTCACCTAAACTATCCCGAGACACCATCATTACCTCAGTTGCTGCTAAAAACAGGCAAAGCACTGCCATAGTTTAAAACTAAACAAACACTTAACATGAAAATGAATACGGAAGTTTGTGACCTTACAATAGCTTAGGAAAAGCAGGCTAAAGAAAGGCTAAGAAACACATGGCATTCAGTTACCGGTTTCCCGTGAGTTTTTTCATAAATTAAACTAATTTAATTTGAGGAAACTTCTGTTCCTCAAAAATAAAGATAAGCCATGGCTTCTGCATGATACTTGAGACCTAAAGCAAGAAATTCAATGTTGCGCTCCCAGTGATGAAATGCTCCCTAAATTTTAGCACACATGTATACGGAACAGTAACAGAAATCCATTCTGCAATATACACAGGCTGCCTTATGACAGTATTTGCGTATTTATGTAACATCACAAGCTATGGCATGCTCCTTCAACAGTCCATATAAAACTTGGATGTCCTGTAGCACGCAGATGTTTTTGCATGATAGGAACAGAGTTACAACCTGAAAACAAGACTGAACAACACCATTTACTCCTAATGCCAACTTTAACACAAACTCCATCCTGTAGCTTTTGCACACTCATCCTCTTGCATGCCATAGGAATGACAAAAAAATACTTATCTATTTTGAACAAGCCTTGCTGAAGGGAAATACTGTGAAAAAAGTGTTTACACTTTTGAACTGTATTTTATGAGCTACAATCAAAATGTCAGAAATTATTTCCATATTAAAATGAAAACATGAATGCAACTTCAGTTACTTGTGGGTACTTTCAGATGCTTTACATTAACCTCTTTAAACTATTGTAGGGATTATAACCCCATGCAAAAGCAAAACATGCAAGACAAATGCTTGCTAAGAAAATCCAAATGGTTCAGTTTTAAGTTCACATATAAACAGACAAGTGTATTTCCAGAAACTTACTGGGATTCCAAACCCTGCTTTTCAAGAAACTGCATAGCACTTTCTGAGAAATTTGAGAATCCTGCAGAGAGACATATATTTTATTTATTTTATTACAGTACAAATGAAGAATTCCTTTTGTGAAATAAAATGCTGAGCAACAAGTCATCTTTTAAACGATTTTTCGATATGTCTAGCAGAACTCTTTCATGTGCTAATTAGTTAGCCACAATACAATAAAAGTTGATTAAAAACATCTGTAATATTTGGACCCTTTGGGAAGATGGGAAAATGTAACTTCTTCAATTATTTTCTGATAAAGGAGCTACACTTTACTATGGAAGTCAAAAAGGGCTAAATCTATTACTGGAAGGTAAATATAATTAATATTTAAACAAATAACCTAAGCAAAGATTACATTATTTAAGAGAAAGCCAGGAAAATATACAGGATATTATTTAGAATCTTAATTCCAAAGCAAATGTTCTTAAAAGCGCATGACTTACACCATTCATTTTAACACATATTTTCTCAAAAAAGCAGGAAATAATTTTCTTTTCAGATCATGCAATCACTACAGCTGTTTCAAACACTGAAGAAATGTGTTACCTGATTCCAGTCCGAACTCTAGATAGTTTTCTGTCACAATGAGTATTGCCATTGCTTTCACAAAGAAGAAGAAACCAAAGGTGACACAGACTGATCTTTCACCTCCGTCCTCAACTTTGAAATAATGGGTAGTCAATGAAAACAGTACCTTACTACACATGAAAAAGGTCAAGGAAAATAAGGTTTGTAAAATAACTGTAACTAAGAACTATAAACTTGTGTTTCAGTCATCTACACTAGGGCTGTTCTATCATATGCATTTATTTCTTTTGAAGGTAGTATGTGTTCGGCCAATTTCAGGTTAAATTAAAGAACACATTGAAGCATAATAATCATATAACGGGTAGCCAGGAATACTCTGGAGTAGAGTTTTGATCTAGGCTTACTTAGAATAAGAAAGAAGACACATGAAAAGATGGAACTTATATTTCTCTCCTTTCAGACAGAGTGATTTTGTTTGAAAAAGACCTTTAACATCAAGCCCAACCATGAACCTAACACCAACAAATTCACCACTAAGCCATGTCCTCAAGCACTTCAGTTATGCACACATTTGAGACTTTTAGCTATCAAAGAGAGTTAAGGCAATAGCACACTGAGGCCTGTCAAGGGAAGAAGACTCTATCCCCTGTTTGCCTTGGAAAAACAGAGTCAGCCTTAAAACCCCTCTATGATCTGGTATGATATATCAAATCCTTTTACCTAGCCTCACTGCCACAAAGACAAACATTTAAGACATCACCTGCTCTGTTACCAGGGGGTTCTAAAAATATTTATTGAGCATTATTTTTTTACACATTTCTAAATTAGTTCTAAAGTGAAACAGATTAGGATAAACTTTCCATGATACTTGCATGATATGAGTATCAACTCTTATTACAACAAACTGCAGCTCATTATAATTTAAATGGTAGGCAATATCCAGTCCAGATTTAAATGAAGTATTTGGAGATCACTCCAGGCATTATGTGATTTGAAAAAAACAAAGAGAAAAAGGAAAACCAAGATTTTAAGTGTAATCTGTACCACTTTTTTTCCCCTACTATGCAATAACATAGTTGTATTTGCCCATTTCTAATACTGAAAGAATTTTAATATGCAGAGCAAGTGAAAACATTTTTTGGGGTACCTGTTCAGTAAAACATTTGAACAATCATCAGTCTCTCAAGAAATTATGATTATGCAACATCACACTTCAATGGGCAGCACACATTTAATATACACACTGCTGAATTTCATGTATATGCAGAGAGATTCTAATATGCACAATGTGAAGTGGTCTAAGGACAGCATCTAGTAATTCTCATCTCATAGTAATCACCTTCAGATCCCTTCACACTTCACAGAAAGAACTAAAACATCAAAAGCAAGACTTAACCTCGTCCCAAAAAGAAGTACGTAATAGATCATACAGATTGTGTTCTGGAAAGCCTTGTTTCTCTAAAAACACATGCTTAAACCAAGGCTCTTCTTACAGCTAGGGACATGATTTACAAACTGAAAACACTCTGAAGTTATACAAAGGACGTAACAACAGTTTGTGATCAACAGTCCTAATCTATAATCTGATTTATAAGCCCCTACATACCTCATGACTTCAACTATGGATTGTGCCTGAAGGATTTGGAAAATTCAATGAGTAAAAAGAAAGCATACTAACAATAAATTCCAATTATAGAGCAGATTCAGAACTCAATAAATACATTAATGACTATGCAAACTACACATGACTGAAACCCTCTGTTAGTTAAATAATCACCACTGCTTCTATTTTTGGGTTGGAAAAAATTGAAGCATTATGTCTTGCTTCATATCACTTCCTTCCACTGCATGACCTAATACTCAGGATCTACTGAAGGAATAATTTAGGAGTATTCAGTGCTATGTTAATACATTGCCCACACCAGCCCCCCTTCCATTCAGTTCTTTTGGCCACAAGAGGCATTATAAAATTGTATACCTTGCATATTGTATATAGTTGCAGGCACTGTAGAATTTATGGTATACCCTTTTACAAAAATAATTTATTTTTTAAACTGCTGCAATTATGGAATTCTTGAATTTTATAGTTCATATGGTTGAAGTGAAAAAGATCCATCTTCTGTTCCTACTAAAACACATGAAAACTGTGAATTCACACAGTTAAGCACACAATACTCTGAGTTAGACAGGATGCATAGGATTATCCATCTCCTGGCCCCGCACAGCACCATCCCCACGAATCACACCATATGCCTGACACCACTGTCCAAACGCTTCTTGAACTCTGTCAGGCCTGGTGCCGTGAGCACTTCCCTGGGGGCCTGCTCCAGTGCCCAACCACTCTCTGTGTGAAGAACCTTCTCCTGATATCCAGCTGAAACCTCCCCTGACACAGCTTCAGGACATTTACTTGAGTTCTGTCACTGGGCACCACAGAGAAGAGATCAGTGTCAGCCCCTTCTCTTCCCCTCACAAGTAAGTTGCAGACTGTGATGGGGTCTCCCCACAGCCTCCTCCAGGCTGAACAGACCAACAGACCTCAGCCCCTCCTCGTATGGCTTCCCCTCCAGAACCTTCACCATCCTTGTGTCCTCCTTTAGGCGCTCTCTAACACCTGAATGTCTTTCTTAGTGCAGGACAATACCCTCCCTTGCCTGGCTGGTGATGCTGGCTCCTTCTGGCTTCCAGGGCACAGCTGACTCAAATTCAACTTTCTGTCAACCAGCAGCCCCAGGCTGTTTTCCACAGCACTGCTTTCCAGACTCCTGTTCCNAGACCTCAGCCCCTCCTCGTATGGCTTCCCCTCCAGAACCTTCACCATCCTTGTGTCCTCCTTTAGGCGCTCTCTAACACCTGAATGTCTTTCTTAGTGCAGGACAATACCCTCCCTTGCCTGGCTGGTGATGCTGGCTCCTTCTGGCTTCCAGGGCACAGCTGACTCAAATTCAACTTTCTGTCAACCAGCAGCCCCAGGCTGTTTTCCACAGCACTGCTTTCCAGACTCCTGTTCCCCAGTCTGCCCATACATCCAGGGCTGCTCCATCTCCGGTGCAGAATCCAGCACTTTCCCTTGTTGAACTTCATATGGTTGGTATTTCCCAGATCTCTAGTTTGTTAAGGTTTCTCTGCAGGGCCACCCTGCCTTCAGGGGAGTCTACAGCTCCTCCCAGTTTTCTATCATCTGCAAACTTGCTTTGTATCCTTAGTACAGCTTATCACCTTTTAACACACAGGCATGAAAAAGAAGAAACATTTGTCAGCAAAACACAAAGTTGTTCCGTATTTAACTTTGACATATCATGTTGACTGCTTTCCGTTGAAAATATGGAGGCAACCAAATTTTTCTGAATCTTCCATTATCACAGAATAATTTCTGGTCTTGACATACTAAGTTAGTGATTGGTCAAGTAAGTTTTAAGTATTCTCTGGATCCCAAAGGCCTGATGTCACAACACATGAATGAACTTCTGAAATCTCATCTGACTAGGTTCCAGTGACCCCAAGAATTGTTACCAATACCTCTGTATTGTACCTCCTTTACCCAAAAAGCTGTAATACCTGGAGTAAGTTATGTTAACATATTTATGGAGATGCTAAGGCCAATACAAGGTTTAGACTGTGCTTCCTGTTACTGCATCCTTCTACATGGCCACTAACTCCTCATACAGTTACTAAGCACAGACTCTAACAGCTACTTGCACATTCACACTACTGAGACAAAAATCTTGCACTGACAGGCAACTTAACTCTTTTTTAAAGTTTTGCCACGAACTGATGACCAAATGAAAGCAATGATAGGATAGTGTTCAAAACCACGGTAAGAAAGTGTTACTGCAGTGGATTTTCCTACAATATGTAATTCACAACTCTGTTTCACCTAGAATTGCAATTACTGTCATGTTATTTAAATTGACTACTCCTAAGATATGAGAGATGAAGCAAACAAGGCATTGTCACCAATAAATCTAAGAGTACATTGTGGCTTTAGTATTAGAAGCTTTTTCCATTAGTTCTATTAAACTCCCCCTAATCCTCAAAATGGGAGTGAAAGGTTGGCTATCACTTCTGATTTTTGAAGCAGTAGCTGCCTCTTTCTCCTTCCTTCTGAAGGAAGGATGAAAGACGAAACTAAAATTCCTGACTTCACACCAAAAAATAAAAGATGTGCAGTAACAACTACATATTACCTATACTAAAGCTACAATACAATTAAAAGGTATACAAGAGGTAGACACCGACTTTCTTGTGACAGTAGACTAGAAAAACCACCTTTTGGGCCATGGATCTGTTCACTGACATGTCAAAGGAGAAATACCTGATCTGGAAGCAAGCTACTGACAGTCTTTTTTCCAAATGTGAGTTGACTCTTTCTTCTAGCAATTTTTTATACATTAAAAGCAAAAACTTTGGAAAAATTGTTATTTATACTTCTGTCTACTTAGAAAAGAATTCCTGTCCATACCATAAAGGCAGCACATATTTTAGTAATTACCAAGGACAGACAAGCATTAAGCATATTCAGAACTCAGCCAAATGTAACCAAACATTAGAGTTCAAGGTTTTACATAACACCACCAGCTACTGCTAATATTACAAACTAACTGAACAAACCACAACACATTAAGAATCTCTAACAAAGAACTAGCACTTTTACAGAGGAAACAATTTTGAATATTCAAGAGGTTTATCAACTGTAACTTAGAACTTTATCTGTTCTCAGCTGCTGAAGGAGCAGATGAGCTGTAGCAATTCACTTTCCAGTTCACCTTTCCATAATTTATACTCTTACAAGCCTTCATTCAATTCTACTGCTTTATCAGGTTTAAAATGCAACTTTCCACCCTAAAATGTGTGTTTGGATTGGTATGAGGAAAACAGTTAACTAGCATGCAAGCATATATGTCTGATAATGCCTTCTCCAGAAAAAAAAAAATTAACTGCCTTCTCCATATCAAAATAAACATTTTATAGTTTGATATTGCCTGTTTCCTAAATACTCCATTTCCATTTCCCTCAGTTTCAGAGTGTGAGTTTAGCGTCTCACAGAGCTCAGCTCCTACAACTGTCTACGTGACTTATTTTCTGTAAGAATGCTCTGAATTTATTTTAGAATTATGAATTCATGCATGTATTTTTGCAATAAACTAGTATACACATCACTACACTATTCTGTTCAGGAACGATCAGATTAAACATACTGAAAACAAAAAATGTGCAATAAATTTCCAAACTTCTCCAAAAGCTGTACTTTCTGTACGCATAACAATAAGCAAAATCAAGTTAGTTTAGAACTACTACATACTACAGATGAGCACTAACTGTATTTGCATACATGTATTTTTCTTCTAAATGGTCTGGTATTGATGTTAACAAGCTAATGACACCAGCATTTACAAAGAGCACGTACAGTATATACATTATCCAACAATGGCACTAGCTTACAGGATCCTTTTTCCAATGCTAAATATTTCTGTATCCTGTCCATCAATGGCACAGAGATTTATATGAACTGCAGAACGATGTAAACTATTTAGAACAGGTAGAGGGATTCAAGAAAACAGGAAAGGATACACTGCAAAAGCCAAGACAAGCAGACACCACACTATGCTGATATTCATCTCTTGTGAGGGCTTCATAATGCTGTAATAGGCTTCTGTCACCACATACACCACTGTAGCTGCAACAGTGAAATCCACCAGCCACTGATATTCTGGGAAGTAATGCAGTGCTGAAAAATATAAAGTTTGTGAATGGTAATGGTATGTTTTAAGGCATTTTCTGATGTATATAGAATGGAGTAGCAATTAAAAGAGGTTTTCAGTTGTGTATTAAGTGTATTAAAGTGAAGCTTAGGTAGACCCAGATCAACCAAGTAAAATGCAACAACAGTGAAAAAGTCACACAGCAATGTGAACTTCATTCCTCACTCCTGTCATCCAACACTTGATTACTACTACCAAAATTTATAAGGCTATGTGGTTTTACTATTGTATCTCCTCAGCTTTTTTAACATCCTAAATCCAAAAAGCATACTTAATTGACATTTAACAACACAGAGAGTAAACAGTTTTCCAGTTGAGTCCAGCTGCAATTCCAGGCAAGAGGGGTTTTCTGACCCTTTGTTAAAGATTAAAAGCTCGCTGGCTATCATTTATTTATTACAAATGAACAGTTCTTTTTATTTTAAAAAACCCACCATCTAAGACACTGATGGTTTGCTCTTCAAGATTTTGTTGATATATCCTATAAAGCAAGAATCGTTGTGTGAACTTCACTGCAAAAATTCCAGGGATCATATTGTGTTGCATACAGGCTGGATGCTATGGAGAGAGTTTCCATAGGTGTTGGAAACTGCAAATTGTGACAACACAAATTGTCCCTCCCAAACACCTTCCCTACATTTACACAATTTGAAAGTGAGAAAACATTACTCAAAGTTTGACTTGACTACAAGCTATCTGCTGGCAAAGATATTAAATTGGGCAAACGTAGGTATTTCCAAGTCCTACCCTTATTCTGAAATAACAAATCTGGTTAGATTCACCAAAAAACTGCATGTATTACTTTTCAAACACAGTAAACCCTATCCTGTATCACTCAGGTTGACAATTAAATGCTGAAGTTTCAAGAAAGTAACACTTGTTGAAACTTGTGAATGCTCTGTTTCTTTATGTGCCAGCTTCAAAAACTTCATTTCTGTTACACAAACACTGTCTCCTACAATTTAAGCTGAGAAGTCTCCTGCATAGGAATATGCATCCTTTCTTTCTATACTTACCCAGAGAACACATAAATATAAAAACATAGGCAGAAAGAAAATAGGTATCACATACATACCCATGTATGAATTTGCTGTAATGACTGATTCTGATTAAGTAATCAAAAATTACCATCTAAAAAACTCCAGTACCTTCCATAACACTTAATGCTGCATACTTCTCTACTGTCACCTGCCATTTTCAAGCATTTTACCTGCATGCTTCAGATGTGTGGTTGAAAGGTCTTAGGTTCCAATGCTACAACACATTTCCTATTTTAGATGATCAGAAAGTATACAGCTTCAGGTCTGCCAATTGTAATTTTCTTGTACAAAGTTAAAAACTCTATTTTGAATAGACTGTGATGTGATTCTTTTGGCGTTGTCTCATATTGCTATGGGAGCCTGATACAATAGTCGTGCTTTATGCTGGATTTCACCTACTCATCCCTTTCCACAACACTGCTATTAAAATGTCACCCACGAACACAAAAGGAGACTTAGCTCTACTACCTGCTTTCTCATTTATGACCAGTTTTGCTTCTATTCATTCACTGTCTACAAAAAGATATTTCAGCATTAATCACAAATAAACACTTGATAGAATCAGGATATATTGGAAATAATATATTACTGTTTGCATACTCTTACCAATAGTGTCCCTTTCTGTTACAGACTTTGTTTCCAGATGAAGGTCAATATCTTTTGGAATGGTTAAGGGTTTGTTTTCAATATGACCATTATATTTTCTGTAAAATAAATAAATAAATAAATAGGTAGTACAAGCATGGATATGACAAAACAGACCTCTTCAATATATTCATTTAAAATTTAAGAAAAATGCAGACTGCTTTTTTTTTCAAATACAAATATTTTTATGTCTCTAGCTAAAAGTAGTACTTCAAGTTCAAATCTTGGAAAACAACCAGGTATGTCAATGGCTCCCAGCTATAACTTGACAGACTCTTACATCCTATTGTGGTATGGGTTTAAATGGCACCCAGATGCTTCAATCTGAGCATGTATTGAGTCAAGATCCAGGGGACAGTTATTTATTTCGGCCCACTGATTTTCTCTATTCAGAGCTACAGGGAGTTCCCAAGGTCAAAAAAAAAAAAGAAAAAAAAAATTGCATTAGTCCTTCTTGTCACAACAAGCAAGTACATCACATGAGCTGAACTAACCTAGATCCTTGAAAGGTCCAACCTACTAGCCATCGAACGAAGGTAATTTAAGCTATTTTTCTAATATAAAAGAGTGTGTATTTAGAACAAAAGGCACTTTTCATCTGGAGCTCTCAAACTATACCCGTATCATGATCTTTGCTTCCCTGAAATTAAGTCACACTAATAGACTTCAAATTAAAAAACCTAGCATGCTCTTAAAAAAAAATTATTAAAGGAGATGGGATGATGTTTTGTTGAATTAAAAAATCAAACCTAAAACTTAAAACCTAGAAAAGGCTAGAAGGAAACAATAAACTGCCACATTTTAGAATATCTCCTCTGAAATTAGAAAAGGAGAGGTGGATTTTCCACAGAAAAATAAATTATTAGGGTACAAACATTAAAAAGAAATCCAGTTAATCACGAACTTAGTTTTCAGGAATGTTTTCATCTCAGCTCATGTATGAGATGAAAATACAAGCAGAAAGCATTTATAAATTTTTTCAGGTTATATTAATGCTTAGTACAACCTGAAACACAAGAATTTTAATGGACAAACTGAAAATAGGAATCTAAAGCACTATTTAAAAAATTCAGTTGTGCAAATCTACACAAGAAGTCCCTAACACTGCCCAAGGACTACACTATCTGCAAGCTCCTGTGTACTTCCGTGCCCCGAGCTGTACTCCTCATTATTCTCCTACTGCCTGCATCCAGAAGTACTATTGTCTTGAGTGAGATGAGCATTTTGACCACTGAAGCCATTTCAGATCAACAAAACTTGGTGTTCCTACGCTTTAATTATCCCAGGGGCCCCACAATCCAAGAGGCACAGACAGAACATACCTGGGATCATTGACTGCTTTAATTCAACGTAATTCACAGTAGCTATGGACCTTTGCACTAGCTATAACAATTTCATATAACACAAACTATTCTGAAGCAGAAAACCTGCCTCATATTCATGCGCTATTAAACACTACAGCATAATATACTGAAATGTAATATGCACTGAATAAAATTAACTGAAATTTCACACTACAGCTATTTCTAAGGCTAATTTTCAAGCAAGCTCCTTGTATCTCCTTTAATCATTTATCTTTAAATTAGTTCAGACTAAGAGTGTATTTAAGGAGCAGGTATCACACTTGGCAAGACTGTGGGCTTGACAAAGCAGATTCTTTATCTTGGAAAGACAGGGGGAGTATCAAACAGATGCATCTTTATTTCTCCCACACTGTCTGTTTCACATCTCCTTGTTGAGATGACTCACAAGATGTACATTCCATTTTGTGCAACCTGAATCAGTGAATCCAAACCAACTCAACAGGAACAATTCCCACTTAACTATGGTTATTCTCAAGCAAGAGTCGCTTCTTTCTTGTGATGGTTTGAACCTGAGTTGATGGACAGTTGTTTAGACCAATATCGCTTCTCGAAATTCACATATTTAAACCGTGTGGGAGCCTGGGAAATTTCTCTTCCTTCCAGCTTTCGGAC
>VZRQ01003408.1:99685-112248 GCA_013397975.1 Machaerirhynchus nigripectus
TTTATGAGGAACAGCTTAACCCAGACAATGGCGGTGAATGATGCTGCATCCAGTTGGCAGCTGGTCACTACGAGTGTTCCACAAGGCTCAGTATTAGGCACCATCCTGTTCAAGGTCTTTATAGATCATCTGGACAAGGGGATGGAGGGCACCCTCAGCAAATCTGCAACCACGAAGTTCAATGGGAGTGTTGATCTGGTGGGCAGAAGGCTCTGCAGAGGGATCTAGACAGGCTGGATTGACCGATGGGCTGACACCAACGGCATGAGGTTCAACAACACAGACTACGTGCTAGGTCCTGTACTTGCATCACAACAACCCCACGCAGTGCTACAGGCTGGGGCAGAGTCACTTGAAAACTGCCCAGCGGAAGAGGATCTGGGGATGCTGGTTAACAGTGGCTGAACGTGAGCCAGCGTGAGCCTAGGGGGCCCAGAAGACCAAGGACATCCTGGCTTGTGTCAGGCGTAGTGTGGGCAGAAGGACCAGGGCCGTGGCTGTACCCTCTNCTTCTTGTTCTCTACAACTACCTGAAGAATGCTGTAGCCAGGCAGGGCATGGTCTCTTCTCAAGGTTAACTAGTGACAGGACAAGAGGACATAGCTTCAAGCTGTGCCAGGGGAGGTTCAGGATGGACCTCAAGAGGAACTTTTTCATGGAATTGGAACGGGCTGCCCTTCCTGGGTGGTGTGTGGTGGAGTCACCATCTCTGGAGTGACTGGATGTGGCTCTTAGGGCCATGTTCTAATTGACATGTGATCAAAGGTTGGACTAGGTGATCTCAGAGGTCTTTTCCAACCTAAATGAGGCAAGTAAGATTGCTAACCATGCTGCTTAAGAGCTAGGAAACAGAAGGAAAAATCACATTACGATTAACAGATTATATGAGCAGTGTTTAGATTAATTCAAATCTTAAGATTTATAAGAGAGTTCATACTGGGATAGAAGAAAAAGAGCTAAAGCAAACCTCCTGTGTTGCCAAACAGAAAACCAGAGGGGGTTGTTTTGTTTTAAACATGGACAATTTAAAAATACTTCATCAACATGGCCAGCTCTACCACCTCAACATGTCTCAGTTCTTGACACAGCTGTACTTTGGTAAGGCTGTTCAGAACTTCATGTCTGAACACCAGAAATCTATTTCCAGCTTAAGGTAATAGACAGCTATTTCATCCTCTCAGCTGTCTTTCTGATAGATTCAACAAGCCCAGTACTTCTAGCCCCCTTAAGTAAGACAGACTTTGTTTCCTGGATGAGCCCAGCAGCTCTGTTCACCTGTTCACAAACAAAATTCGTTTTTCTTGAAGATGAGTGATCAGAACCATACACAGTAATCCAGATAAAGTTCAACACTGGCAACTTGTCCAAGAGGATTAATATTTCCCTCTCTCCACTAGAAACATTTCACACAATACATCCTAGGAGCCCATTTACCTTTTTCACAGCTCTTTTAAGAGTGGCGGCTCCTAGTAAACCTGCGTTGAACTAATATAACCAAATCTTTCTTCTCTTGTTTCAAAATGAAGAGCTACAATCCTAAGACTTGTTTCCTCAATTTTTATCTAAGTGCACACATTCACTAAAAACACCCCTTGCCATCAAATCAGCATTTCATAGACCATTTTGTGGACGGAAATTAACCAGTTCTGCACAATTTGGGAATGTCCAACTCTGTTAAACTGAAAGAACACATTTTGCTAAAGAACTGCGATGGTTAATGCAAGCAGGGCAGTCATATGCAACTACCAGTTTTTAACTCACACTAAGGCAAAAGTAGGCTGGCAAAGTTATTAAATGAACCACACCATGCTGAAAAAAAAACCAAAACAAATGGGGGGAAGACAAGCATAAACCAAGTATTTACCTATCTTTTTTACTCTTCCCTCTTTGCTTCCCTGCAAGAATCCGCAGTTCTTCTTCAGTGGGATGTTGATACCACCGTAAGCTAAAGAAAAAGAAAAGCTCAAGTAAAACAATACTATCATTAGCAATTTAGAGCATGGTTTTCAAAACACTGGATCACAAGAGAGATTTATACGCTTACTAAAACACCTGTCATTTGTCACTGCTAAGCAAGGCACCTTTGTGTGCCAGTACCAAACCTGCCTGAACTGAACAACAGCTAAAGTTCCGTTCTCCTCAGCAAGTGACGCATTTATACATAATTAGACAGCTTTGCCATGTTGTCATTCACATGAAAGCCCTTCAGTTCTCCAAACACCGACTTTTAAAGATATCATCAAATACAGCAAACACAGTTGTACAAGGTGGAAAAGTTCACTAGAATAATTATACCATTACAATTACTCATCAGAACCATACTGTAAACAACTTCATGAAGTATAATTATATCCCCCCCAAACCCAGCAATTTTCCAGAATCTGAAATAGCTATTATCTAATAATCATTACCAGTCTTTTTTCTTAACCAGAGCAAATCGTAACATCAACATTCCTTTCCTTAAACACCTCCCCAGTGGCATTTTCAACTTCTACTAGAAAAAGTGCTATTAAAAAAATCACTAATTTACACATAGGTGACCTACACGTTTTCACAGACCAATGCACCATTCTTTGTTCTTTCATTTGGAAGGCAAGAAATGGCATGGGAATTCTGAGGAGGACAAACAGAGATAGTTAAATGTGTAAGATGGTATATTTTACCTAAATCTCTAAGTATGGCAAAAACCTTAGTAGCTGAAACAAGGCCTTTCCCACATTCAACAAGGGAAGGTTACTGTCCAGATGCAGGAAGGATGCCACTCTGATCTCTGTTCTGAAATGCTGAGGCAAAGGAGACCATGTATTAACAGGAACAGACTTGAGAAATGTGTATGGAAGTAGAAGGCCACTGATTTTCACCCATGGCTGACACAGGTCAACACGTAGATGATAAAGGAATCCACAACCACTACCTCACATTAAAAAACTTCACCAAGTAGGACCATTCAAATCCATGTACGTGAATTAGAGATGATGTCAGATCCAATTTCAAAAGGTTAGAAAAAGCAAATTTGGAAGGCATCAAAACCCAAGCAACCTCAAACGATTTGATAACACTTGATTCGCAGTTCTGTTTTGGAAAGGCTTCCTTCATCTTGGGAACTCTTAAAGAGAAAAGAATGCTAGTACCAGCCAATAGAACATCAAACCATCACACGCTGCAAATTTCCGATGAAGGAATTCACTGCCAGTTCCAAAACTGAAAATGGCAAATATTGCAGATTTTGCACAAACACAGTTTTGGAAGAGAAAAAAGTACAAGTAAGAGTGAAAGTTACTTCATTAATTTATTTTTATTATGTGTGGTCCAGTTGAGAAATCTGTGATTTGCCAACTTTGCTGCAAGAGACTTTAAGACTGAGACACAAATAAACCTGAAAAACAAGCTTTTCATTCAAGAAGTCAAACTACTCTGGAGATGTTAACTTCTTTCTTTCACACGACCCAAAGCAACTGGGAAAAAGAAGAGATACATTCTCCTGTTTTGTCGTTTACTACATCACCCTGATCTGAACTTGGCATGCTAATGATGAAAGCAACCTATGTGGTAAAGAAATTTTTCAAAAGCTTTCCTGCACGGACAGAGAAATAGTACCTAATGCAGCAGAACAGACAAAATTCTTCTATGTAGCACACTAACACAAATCAAACAACAAACCACAATTTACTCTTAATTATACTACAAAATGACATTGCAAGGGATACCTAATTGCAACTAATACATTAGAGTCTTAGTATTTTTCAGCTGATAAACCCTACACACTTTGCATTTAAGATCTCAAAACCAAGAGATTCGAACAAACATTTTCATAAAGATAGAGCTAATAAAAAGTAGTTTATATTTCTTTTAGCTTACATATGTTTACAACTGAAATCCCACAACTGATTACCTTGTGGCTTTGACATATCCCAGTCAGCCTGAATAGCAACAGACACACTGACATGCCCTAGTTAATTTGAATGAAGGTCATTAATGAATGAACAACAAAACATCCATTTTCTCCTGTCTTCCTGACGTGGCCTGAAAACATAGTAACTGAAATAGCTGAGTGACTTAAAAGCAACGTTTTTGTAGAGAATGTTTTGTTAGTTAAAAGTAATGCAAGGCCTATGCAGACTTTTAGGCTGCCAATTCTTTCAATAAATGTATTTAGTTGCATTCAAGCTCTGAAAATAGTACTGACTGAAAAAGTTTCTTAACAAATTTATGTAAATAGCTTTTCAAGAGTCAGTGATAGCTATTTATTCCATTAACAAGTAATTACCTTAAGCCTATCTATCCTAACAATTCCTTTAGATTTTGAAAGGTGTTTGTTTCCTATTAATGGACTTCCCATAAACACATACAGGCATCTTGAAACAAACTGCTCACTTAAATGGTTCTGTCTTGTCTGATAACACGTTAATCCTCCCTCCCATTTAGCAAGGGCTATCTACAGACATTTCAGACCCATCTTGCCTACCAATCCTTTGGAAGCAAGACCTTCAAAACAAATCACTTAAAAAACACTGTTGGATACCAAAGACTAGTTGAAGTCTACTAACAAAGGAAAGGAGGAGCAGGTGGTAATTTTTCCTTAGACAGCTGGACTGCTTAGGACTGTGCCTGTACCTGTACACTTAGGTGTATAAAACCCTCTTACCACCCCACCCATACAGGTCTGTCAAAGAAAATACTGCTGGCAAAAAGACAGCGCTAAGGAGAAACGGGTTAAAGATAAAAGGTAGTTTATCAGGTTGACTAAGAAAATACCTAGGTTTTTTTCTGCCATTAAAATTCAGATTCTTGTTGCAGTGAAGCTTCTGACTTGTTCTTATTTTTGGAACACTGGATTATTTCTGACCCTTTATACAATTCCTGTATTCAGGGAATTACCCAGAGTGCCTGAAATTACAATGCACTTAAATAGTCATCAAATAAATAAAAGAACACTGAAAAGCAACAGTGAGTGTTTCCAGGCTACTAACATGGAAGGCAATAGTAAAACTCCGACTGACTTCATAAGAGCAAAATTACCTAAGGACAAGAAACGGAGAAATGGATTTGAAAAATATTTCAATAGCAAACTTCTCCCTATCATTGGCACATGGCATGCCTTAAAACAAGGACACAGTGTGGGAAAACTTCACAAGATTGAAGAACATGGGCATAATATTGACAAATTATTTTAGAAGAGCAATTAGATATTTAAATTTTCAAATAAAAGTTTATATCAATCTTAGACATAAAAGGTACAATATGTCATTTGGATAATTGCTGGTAAAAAAGACTCTCATGGTGACACACCTCAAAAATAAACGGTAGGCAGTTTCATATTCATTAGTGTAATGTTCTTGTTAGAGCACAAGAAAGGTGATCAACACCCTGCCAATATGGTTAACAGTGAAACTTCACACAACAGTTGAGAGTATGATTCCTGTTTGTGTTATCCACCTGACAATTACTGTTTTCTGTTATACCTAACACACATCTAAACAACATTTGCAGTCATTTCTCATTAGCAACTTCTTGGGTGATGAAATGGGGAATATTAAAAAGGAACATCTCATAATTATAAGATGTAAAGGAAAAAAGTCAATGGAAAGACTTATTAATACTCCTATGGAGTACATTATTATTTAAGGATACTCCTTCAGAAATCAGGGAGTAAGGATCTGATATTCTCAAAATTTTAACAATTACAGAAGATAGCACACTACCTGCTAATCATACAAAGTGTTCTTCTTACCAAATGAAAAAACAGTGTCTGTGATTCCTTTTAATATTTAACATACTGATATATATTCAAAACAGCTGCTGTTTTTCATTGTTATTATGGATACAGCCACACAGGGAATGCTCCCCTTGCAACTCATTATGTCTGTTTGATCTGTTGTTACAAGGAAGTAATGTACTGAAATTTATACTAATCCTGTCCTATGAAGTATTACAAAAGAATAGAATTTTTAATAAATACCTAAGCATTCTTCATATGCAAGGCTAACCAGGAGGTGGATTATCAAAAACACAGACGATGCAGAGGAAAAAAAAAAATCCTTTTATTTTTCAGTATCTTGTATTCAATTTAGCTTTTAAATATTAGGGGATGCAACTTGTACCTTTAATGTAAGAGCTGAACAACAATTAACTTTATGATTGATACAATTAATAACAACAAACAAGTAAGTTCTTCTACAGCAACACTGTCTTTTTACCTTGAGCCCACAAATCAGGTGTAACAATGGTATGTAATAAATTTAATAGTCGTCAATTACTTTTAAAAAAACCGAACAAAATCAGTGTGTTTTACAGTTACTATTCTGATTATCGCATTATCATATTCACACACTTATCTTACCTGCCACTACAGAGAAGCCAACGAGCAAGAGAATAGTGAGGTATGATCTTCTGTATGACACTAGCCATTACCATGGTAACCACCAACTGTACACCTATCACACCCTGTAGAGAAGTAAGTTAATAAAAAGTCAGTATGTGTTTTAGAAAAGTGGTGAGGTATCTTAAAAAAAAAAAAAAATTTAATAACCCTCTGTATAATGGGCATAATAAAATGGGGAGGATTGGGGGGGAGGGACAGAATACTGTAGCAATAAAAAAACCCAAAAACCCAAAACCTGAAACTTGCTACAATCACTTACACTTCTTCAAAGAGAAAAGGCATTCCCAGGTCACCACAGCTAACCTCCCTGAAGAAGACTAAGATCCACCCCCTCATAATATTGGCCTCATTACCTCCGCACAGGTATTTCCTTTGTTTTACCTACATGTGTGGGTTCCTGTCTTCTCTGATTAGTTGTTTTCAAAGACTCCTCTCCACATCACCCTCATCCTTATCTTACCAGCTCAGTCCACCACTTTTTCATCTTCTTGATGTGAGGATCATCACCTCTTTCCTCTCTAAGTCCTAGTCTAAGTATCAGTTTGGCCAGACTATTGAGAATGATGCTCTCGTCCCAGTTGGTCAGGTGGATACTCTTCTGTCCTAGCAGTCCTTGCACCTCAAGAGAGAGTCCCGTGGTCACACAAGCCAAGCCCCTGCTATCAAAACCTACTATGCAATTGAGCTGTTAACCTGCAACTCTTTGTCAACCTTCCCCCTCCTTGCCAGCAATATCATCTTTCATCCTAAATAATGCACTAAGGAAGTTCTTCCTTCAATACTTTTCCCTTTTTTTAGTAAAACAGAAATTATGCCAACACCGTTTTTATTAAAAAACATAGGCAGATTAAATGTTTTTGGATATACATTATAATCCGTAATTCAACGTGATTAAGGGAGATTGAGACAGCAAAAATTATCTTTTAAGTATTTATAAACACTTCCAGTATGTTACCAAACTTTTCATTAAAAAGTGCCACATATCAATTAAAAGTACTTGTTACTTTTCTATACTTTGAAGTATACCTTCACCTTTGGAGCGGATCAGATACCACCAAGTTTCTCTGGTACTCAAGACTCTCTTTGTCTTCTCACTCCTGGGAATTTCTAGTGCTTCTACACTTCTATGGATCAACTCCTTGAGGTACCTCAAAAAGTAAGACTTCACTTTTGTTTATATTCTGTGTCACTGAGGTAGGGATCAAGAGTTACACATATTTGAACACTCTACCTTTATTTAAGATTATGCATAGCTCTGCACATAGATTACTCAAACCGATTCCACCAGTTCCCTAGCTAAGGGAAGTGTATTTTTAATGAAACAAAGTGTTACAAGCAGCATGCATAATATATATGCTTTATTTATATTACTATATTGCTGAGGAAGTATATACTCTTTGAGTGCAAATAAACCACGCATTTTACAATCAAATGTTTATTTGGACCAACTCACACTAAGCCTTACTATTTCCACCCAATGTAAGAGAGAAATCACTGTCCCTTCATCTAGCCTCTCTACTAAGTCATGACCCTCAGAATTCACTCTCTCAGGGTGAACTTACATTAATATTTCTCTAGAATAATGTTTTTATTAGAAGCAAAGCCTAATCAGGTGCCAGTATGTCTCTTCAATTAATCCTAGAGCCTCCTATCTGTAAGGGAAAGAAATTGCCTTAACTCAAGGCAACAGGAGGGAAAAAGATGCAAATTGAGGCAGTTATTTTTTATACAGGGCAGCAGGTCCACGGGCTGAGCTAAAATACTTACAATTCAAGAGACTACTTAAAAGTTCACAAACAGAAATTAATTTCCTTACTCAAGGAAAGGCTGCACATTGTACCACAATCCATTAGGAACAATTTCTCTCAGCCACTGAATGTCTTTCTGCACCCCATCTACCCCTTTCCAGTAGAAACTTTTAGTGCTCATTCCTATAAAGTTACTGCTGTATTTGTTGAAAATAGAAATAACTACAAACATTTCAGTATACAAATGAAAATAACCTAGCAAGGTTTAAGCCAAATGAAAAAAAAAAACCAACCCAAACCTAAAACCCCAATGATAACTCTAAACTGAATTTTGACTTTGTGGAGGAAATATCTTTCTGGTACTTTTCTACACTTCAAGCAATTAGAAAATGGAGATATATATACATATGCGATATATGGGCATTTTTCTTGATTCCTGAAGGTTAGTAATCAATCACAAGCAATACGTTAATAGAGAAAAGCTGTCACATGAGATTTTAAAAAATCCACTGCATTTATCTTCCTGCAATCTGCCAAGAACACTAGTCACAGGAATACAGTAGATGATAACAGTAAGTCAAAATAACATGCTATGTGCTCAGCATGACTTTTTGCCAACTCTACCCTTTTGCCTGGACGTGGTTACATTCTACTTGTATGTTTACTAATGCGCTACAGAAAAATCTCCAACATTCCAAACTACCCCATATTACAACACTAGAACACATTTTCCCTCCATCCCCAAATACAGGGTTCAACTCAGGCTCTGTCTAGATCCAGTCTCCCCTATACTTCTAAGTCTTCACTTTACACTAATACCAATTTAAATTCAAAACCACTCATTTCAGAAACGTAAATGAAGATTAGGTGTTGGTTTCCACCAACATCTTACATCCTCCACTTTCATGCTCTAAATTAGGACAAAGGGTTTAGATTTTAGTCAGAAATCTACAACTTTAAAAATCCAGAGTATAAGAAATAAAGAGTGCTATGTCTTTGAGGGAGAAGACGTTCAATGGCAAAGCCCACACCACAGGGGGTTTTACCTCTGGTAAACAAACCCTGGAACCCACCACCTGATCTGTGATGAAGTAATCAGCACACAATAAGTGATCGGGTTGACTCAAAACTAAGAGAAGCACTGCTCTCCTGTTAAGAGATGAGGAACTGCTATAAAGATTAAATAAAGTGTCTGCAGTTATAGAATAGTTTCTGGAATTGAAACCATTTCACAAGGCCTTCAACACTGATTCCACATATGTCCATGTCCCTATCATGCTTCAGCTTTGCAGCTTGAAATTTGAAATCCAAGTTCAAGACACTAGAGAGAGAGGTCTGTATTCTGCTGATCAGAGACATTTCTGTCAATCTCTCTAATGCTGGGAAGCATGGGGACCAAAGAAAAGATGACTATGTAGGTCAGTTTTTCCGCAAAACACAGGCTGGCAAGCAACCTCCCTGTCAAAAATGAGACTGAAATGGTACAACCATGCAGCAACAGCACTGTCTAATAAACTGCAGTCCGGCTGTGTTTCTGCCACAGAGGAAGATCTTGATGAAAGGTGTCTCAGAAATCTTGAGGACTGTGTTCACTTCCCCATCCCCCAGTAAGCATGGCATTCCTACCTTTGTTTGAGTAACACAGCACACTTTACATGAAAGCCTTAAACGAAACATAGCAGAGAACACATTACATGGTCCACAAGAATAGTTTTAGCAGTTACATTAAAGTGAAGATTGACAGGTTTCTTAAAATTGGTGGGAAAAAAATGGCAGGTCCAAAAGGCAACAGCATAAGGTTGAATAAAGTATAACTCGGACTTTGGTTTTCACGTCTTTTATACTACATACCTGGATACAGAGTTGCTGATTAATAGAAGAACAAAAACTAAGACTAAGCAATTAAGATAAAGTTACAGTTGTCTTATCTACATTTTAAGTGTACTTATAAAACACCAACAGCTATCTCAGAGCAACAAAAAAAAACCCCAGCAAATTTTTAAAAATAATTCTACCTAAAGAACATTTTTCTTTTCATCATTAAGTGATTTATAGAACATGAAGTACAAAGATAGACAAGGTTGATTGTATTATGCAAAGACACCACTCCAGTCTCCTTACTTTGACTGTGCCCAAGGTTATTCCTTCTTACCTGTAGTAAAAGGTCAGGGGTTTCCATCTTTTCTTCCCTTTACCACCTATCTACATATTACAAGTAATTCAAATACCCAGCTTTACACAGGACTTTGAAACTACTTTTTCTCCGACAGTAAGAGAATCTTACTGTCTTTTCATTACAAGATGAGGGCCTTGAACTGAAGCCAACTGCTGTATGCACCAGGACTGCAGTAGGGATACAACTGCATGACTCAAAACCAGCTGGAAGAATCCCACTTAGAATTTCACCTTCAGAAATTTAATTCCTGCTACTTACTTTCTCAAGTGGCAAGTCTTGTAAAAACAAGATTTTAACATAACTGCACTTGAGTATTCTATAGATGTTAATACAGGGCATAACAGTATCTTTCAATTGTAGCACACAAACATAATAACATGGCTGTGAATTTTCAAGTAAGAAATGGAAAAGGTATTCTATCAGTAGTGGCCACCAAGATTTGTAGAAGAATATAACAAATACTCTTATCTCCTGCAAATTCAAAAGTGCAATGGTATTTGTTAAGTCTGGAAGCTAAATCAATACAACCTCTTTGAAATGCCATTTAATAGCTGACACATTATTGCTTTTGCTGTTAAATGAGACTTTTCCACATATGAATTTTTCTTTATATGCCAATGTTTTTCCATATGTGTATGTCCATGCTAAAGCTGCAGCCTGCAAAAGCAAGGTAGTGTTCTCCTGGAACAGAGAGAATAATGCAATAAATGCAATTCAAAATTGTGTCCTGAACAGTAGAAAATATTATATAGGATGGCCAAAGAAAACTGAGCTTGCTCTGGAACATCTTAAAGTGAATGTTTTCTCTGAAAGACTAATTTCACAGAATACCTATTGTCACTATGCTAATCAGCAATCCGAGGCAGTTCAAATCCTATGATTTGTAAAAATCAGACATTCATACAGATAATTTTGGAAAAGAAATCTACGCCAAGAGAATCCTTCAAAATTCAGATTTTTACTTTTTTTTCTATTCTCACGACCAAGGCATCCCTGAATTAGAATTTTCATGCACCTACCATTGTTTACAACAGAGCAGAGATGAACAAAAAATGCATAAAGAATATACAAGGTGTTCAAGACTACCACCCAACTGCTCACCCTCACAGCATCTTTGACACCCAAAGGTCACGTCTCTCTTGACCAGTGTCTTTCCACAGTGTCAAAGAGCCATAAACTGGGAACGGTGGAAGGACTCAGCTGTGCATGACTCCCCTTGAAACAAGTGATTTGTTTAAAAATGAAATTATGTTTTAGTCAATGAACAGCATTTTACCTGACAGTCTTGCTTCTTCTACCACTGAGGCTCTCTAAGCACTAAGATTACAGAACTAGTGGTCATTAGGCAAATCAAGTTATTGCTACAGAGCTCTCACGGCCGCAACAAGGGCATTTATAAAAATGGAAATTTATCACTATCACTGAAGAGGCAACACAGAATACCTGTTGTAGTGAATGCTGACATACATGGAATATATTATTAAATTATAAATAAGACTAGTTCAGAGAAATGATCTGCTACGCAGGGGGAGAAAATGTTATATTCCATTACTATTATTCCAAGATTTAAAAAATCTAGTTTGCCCAGTATTTCCACAAATAACACAAGTAGGAACTACAGAAGTTCCCACCCTCTAGAACACTTGCTTTTTGAAGAGCAGGCTCTGCCATTACAGGAATCATTCCAAGTATAAAAAGTGAAAAGCTTTTAATGCTTCTGCTTAACAGTCTACAACACCCTGGTCTTACAAAGTATTAAGACACTTGTGCAGAGTTTAAAGTCATGGCCTAACTGGCACTGACACTGCACAGATGAGTCCTGACAGCCCCAGCTCTGCAGATGTTGACATTTGTAACTTGATTTCTAAGCCTCATGGTACAAAAGAAACTGATGGATGTTTCAATCTCCTCCTGCTTTGGAACTGGAAAATACAGCTCCCAAACAGCAGAGAAGTAGACTACCATCCTTTGCCTTTGCTTACGTCATGGAATCACACACAAAGATTATTTGCCCATACTGCTGGCAAAGCTGCAGCAAAGAAAACTGGACCTGATCTTTCAACCCCATTAGGCAACACAAGCAAGCACTCAATTAATTTAAATAAGGACCTACACTGAAAGGAAAAGCTTTTTTGCTTGCAATTTTCCAAATGTAGTTTCCAATAGTAGATGACAGCACTCACAGACTCCTACAAATGAGAGGAGCATCTCAAGACCTTTTGATTAAATATTCTTACCCCTGAGGAAAAGGAAAAAA
>VZRQ01003408.1:114014-133554 GCA_013397975.1 Machaerirhynchus nigripectus
GCGCCGCGACGGACAGCCTTGGCCTCAGCGCCCCGCGCCCGCGCGCTGGCGACAAGCGAAGAAGGTAAAGGCACCAACCGGGGCGCATGGCCCGCGGGCTCCTCCGCGGCAGCCCAGTCAGGCGCTCCGAGACCAGCCGGTCCCGGCAGGGCACCGCCGCGACCCCAGCCACGTGACGCGGGAGGTCGCCCCGAGCGCGGAACTCCCCCCGACGCCCGCGTGCTGCGCGGCACTGCCGGAGCACCCGGAGAGGATCGGGGCGGGGCGGGGAGCAGGGCCCAGCCCGGCGGCGGCACGAACGGAGCGCGGCCGGGGCGTAGGGGGAAGGGGGCGTGCGCCAAGGTCACCGCGTCCTCCCTGTGCCGGCGCTGCACATGCAGAACGGTGCGGGCTGAGGGCGGAAGTGCGGCTGGGCTCGTGCCCCGGCCACGGCCGTGGTTAGCAGGGCCCCGGGGCCGCTCTCCGGGGAACGGGACGGAGTCCCTTGGCCCGGGGGAAATATGTGTCCGCCCTGCAGAAGGCCCAGCACTGCGCACCGCCTGCATCTGTCCGAAGGGACGCGCTTGGATAGCCCGTCCAAAAGGAGCACTCGGAAATAGTCGCGTCGCTCAAGTTGGAAAAGCAGCAGTTTTTCTCGTAAATTATGCTGTTTTAAATGCAGTGCCGTGGTCCCTTACGTGTGAGTTGGAAACAAGTAGGAGCATTCTGCTTGAATAGATAAATAGTATTTCTGCAGGAAATACTTCTATCTATTCGTATTTTGCCAAGCTTTTCCTGCCTTCTGAGAAACGCAGAAGGGCAATCATAGACTCAAAGGATGGTTTGAGTAGGAAGGAACCTTATGGATAATCTCATTCCCAAGCCCGTGCCATGTCCAGGGACACCTTTCGTTAGAGCAGGTTGCTCAGGGCCCTGTCCAACCTGGCCTTCCAGGGATGGAGCATCCATCCAGTTTCCCTGGGCAACCTATGCCAGTGCCTCACCACCCTCACAGTAAGGATTTTTTTCCTAACCTATAATCTAAATCTCTTTTAGTTTAAACCCACTCCTCCTGGTCCTGTGACTATCTGCCTGTGTAGAAACTCATTCTCCCTCTTTACTATAACGCCATCTTCAGAAAGGGGCTCTGTGGTCTTCCAGGAGCCTTCTCTTCTCTTCTCTAGACTGAACACTGCTAACTCTCTCAGCCTGTCCCCTTAGCAGAGGTGCTCCAGTCCTGTGATCACCTTTGCAGACCTCGTCTGGACTCACTCCAGCAGGTCCATGTCTTTCTTGTGCTGAGGACCCCAGAGCTGGACACACAACCCCAGGTGGAGGTCTCAGGAGGTCAGAGCAGAGGGGCAGAATCACCTCCTTCGATCTTCTGACCAGGCTGGTTCAGATGCATGACAACCAGGACCTGTCTGTCTTTCCGGGCTCCACATGCACCTTGTAGGCTCATGTCCAGCTTTTTGTCCACTAGAACCTTGAAATCCTTCTCTGCAGGGCTGCTCACAGTGAATCTAAATCTTGCTCCGCACACAAATCCCTAGGAAAAGCTAATTTAGTAACCTCTTGACAACCATGAGGAAGAGTTATAAACTCTGTTATTCTGACATTTTTAATTGTTTCTTTGAAATATGTGGCAGCTAAAAAAAAAAGCCCAACAAAACCCACTTAACGTCACATTTCTAAAACATAACTAGAACAATAGATTTCAAAGGAAATCCTCTCAGTTACCAGCGATGACAGTACCAAAGACAAGCTGATTTTGACATAATCAAACCATTTAATTTTAGTCAGCAAGTAGGTCTTCGGCCTCCCAATTTATTAATGCTAATTTGGTGACATTTATGGCAAATGGAGCATGTCAAGAAAGTAACAAATTCTAAAGGCATTTGTTTTACACCATGTGTTTCTTGCAGACAGAATACTAAAGAAAATTCATAAGCTGTTTAAAAGGCAAAGTTACAACAAAAAAATGTCAGTCTTACTGTAGAAATAGTAAGAGATGAGATGCATTTGGAGAGCAACTGATTTGAGTTTAATACCTCCATTTACGCGTGGAGGTAAGAGTCTCAAAAGTGTTTTAAACAAAATTCTTACTTGTTTGAACTCTTTTTAATAAGAGTTCATCACTGATATGAATGGTGGCATTTTACGAAAAATCATTAAAATTGGGTGTGAGCAGAACTGTTTCATTAACTGAAACAAGAATCACGTATCGGTCAGCTTGAACTCTAGCAATCACTATTTCAGAGCTCTAGTATTTTAATTCTAGTGTTTTTTGAATTTGTGTTTTACAAAAACAATATTCACACAAATGGAAAAATGGATTTTTGAATGGGTTTATATGGGCTGAGTGGAACCTTTGCAGCAGCAAGGTAAAGAAAATTGTCCCATGTGTTACTGCCACTGGTACAAACACCACCTAACCGGTGAAGTTGCTCTCTTGAGCCCTCTTGTCTCAAACAGTGGGCAAGGTTTAAGAAACGCATTAGAGCAGACATGTTTTTACTGCCTGTGTCAGCTCTCTTAAGCTCGATATATATGCCTCATTATTCAGAAAAGAGGCAATGCTCCCCAAAAATACATTTCTAGACTGTCAAATACAGTCTCAGCAGCCACAGTTGAAGCAGTTGAAACACTTAAAGATAATTAAAAAGTCTGCAAGTGTAATGTAAAGGCAAGTGAGCTGCTGAAGGAAAATTTATTATAACACAGTCTGCAGTACCAGAATGACAGAAGGTAAATTTAGATCAACAAAGTTACCTTATACATGAAAACTTGCATCCTAGATCAGTAAAAATTGATTTATGAAGTGAACAACAGGAACACATCATTGCAGTGTATTCTGTTTATTTCTGTCTTTCCGTTATTTGCGTACTTCTCATTTTTGTAAGGTGAAGACTATTAAGAGGTTCATTTAAAGCCTAATTTAACAAAAGAGAGGATATTGAAGAAAAATAGTGGCAAAATCATCATAACATGTTCCAAAGAGGGGTCATAAATTTCTTTTTTGGCAGACAGCACGTCAGGCTGGAAATTTTCCATTTAGGGGTATAATTCTAGATCTTCCAACTACTGTATGAGAAGAACAGAAGCCAGTTCTTGAAATTGACAAGTTCATTAAATGGGAACAATTAGGGTCTCCACAGCAGGCTAGCCAAATCCCCTGAAGAAAGGGCCACACTGGGTGCCTGACCACCGTCGAGCAGAGCGGTCAGAGACCAAGAGATTTCAAATGTATTCCTTTTTATATCACTCCCCCAGCACTACCACTCTTCCAAGAGTCCTCCCCCTAGAGGTGTGTTGATTGGAGGATGTTGCCTCGGTGTCCTGATAATTGGTCCGTCCGAATGGAGTGAGACCAGTGCATCAAGTGATTGCTTGTCCTTCTTGTCCAATTAAAACTCTCAGTTTGTCCCTTAAATGTAATTTCCTGATGTCACTCCCTTTCTAGAAAATTCCTCTCGTTCCTGTCAATCATCCCACCCCTAATGCTAATACAGAGAACAAACCTGGCGCTACCTTCCCCCTAGAACCTCATTAACACACAACCAATTTTAACAGTATCCTTTGTAACATATCAACAATTAATGATGACTCTAAATTAACAGTGAACTGTAACCTCTTACTAACTGCAAACGTTCAAACTCTTAACTGCTTGGGCCTACAAAAGCCAACCTTCCTTGTTTATTCACAACATATAGAAGCACTTCCCAGCATTTTAAAATGTAGTGACAGGACAAGGAGGAATGGCTTTAAACTGACAGTGGGTAGGTTTAGATTAGATGTTAGGGAAACATTCTTTACGCTGAGGGTGGTGACACTGAGCCAGGTTGTCCAGAGAAGCTGTGGATGCCCCATCACTGGAAGTGTTCAAAGCCAGGCTGGATGGTGCTCTGAGAACCTGGTCTAGTGGAAGGTGTTCCTGCCCATGGCAAGGGGTTGAAACAAGAGGACCTTTGAGGTGCCTTCCAACCCAAATCATTCTATGGTGACTTTATGGCTTAATATAAAAATATAAAAAGCCAGAGTGGGTTTGCTTGGTGGTATTTTTGACGTATGTAGTTAGCTGCTCAGCTTATTCGAAAAAATTCTGTGAATAGTGGAGCTAATGAAGTTTGGTTTCCTATGGATTTGTCTCATGTGATTAATAGATTAGAAACACACGTTTCTGTTTTAGGAGTGTGTCTGTTTGGGGCATTTATGGTATCTCTTGACCTACACAGAGGCAGTGTGATAAACGCATTTCCACTGATAAAGCATTTGAAACAGTGGGTTCGAAATGAGATGAAAAATCACCAGCATAGAAGCAGACAGATTCTCAGACCCATAGGAATTTACATATGGCCACACTGCAGCACCATATGCCTTATTTCTGTAAGTCATCAGAACAAAAGGAAAACACTTGTATTTGTGCCGGCTGTGCGTTTGTTTCACCTGTTTTACCATACCCTAAGGCAGAAAGTTAGGACAACTAACTACTAGTTAGGGTTAATTTTTGTGTGCATGTGTGTACGTCTGTGTTTACTCGGTTGCCTCAGGGTGTAAGTCTGGCCTGAGTTTTCTAGATATTGATCCCTACCCCCTGCCTCTCTATTGTATTTTAAAAATATGACCAAATTATTTTAACTGTGTATGAATGAAAGTACATATTTTTAATACATTGGTTCACACAGTTGTACCATGCACACACATAGTCACACATCCATATACATCTGTATGCATAGAAAACTTGTGTTGTCTAAATGTGCTGTTTCAAATGCAACACAATATAAAACAGACAAATCAAATATGTCACTGCTAAAACTAGGCACTCCTCATTTTATCTACTGTGTGACCTTTCTGAAGTTGTCACTATTCTAGTCAATTAACTTGAAATACGCGTTCTGATAGCACTTTCTTTTTTCCTAAAAATCAAGTTACTGAGCAGTGCCTTCTTGCTGAGCAGTTCAGTAGTGCTAAAAAAGCCTATGGTTTGTTGTGATTTCATTTAACCACTATGTGTTAAAAGAATTTAAAAATCGATGTCTCTGACAGTAATATTTCCTTTTAAAAAGCACTGAGTGGTTTTGATGCTTTTTTCTCTGTACTTTATCTTGAGGTTTCATGTACATTGTTATACTATACAGTAAAGTATCTGAAAAACAAAGTCATAACAGCATCATCAGAACATAATGATATCAGCAATAGGCTAGTACATGCTGCAGTATCCCAGAGGGGCACTTGTGTGTAAAAAAATCTTGTCCTGAGTCAACGGGCTACAAATTGGCAAAGCATTCCAGATGTGTAATGCAAAAAAAGGGCAAGTCTTCTGGTTTGTTGGTATTAGATCCAGGAGTAGATGATGATAAGTGTACTTGAATCTGCAGTGCAATTGGGAAAAAGAGCTTGTGCTTGTGTGCAGGAGCTGGACCCCTGAAGGTCTTGCAGGTCTGAACCAGAAATTTAAAATGAATCCTCTGCTTCTCAGAGAAGCAGTGTAGTGGGCAGAGTAGCTCTGGTATGTTTGGAGCCTTGGAAGCAAGGTAGCAACCTGTCAGGAACATTCTTTAATTGCTTGAGGACGGTGTCACAGGCCTCTACTCAGTGTCTCAGTTCCTTGAGCACCAGGAAGTGTATCCCAAGCACTTGTAAGTATTACAAACATATGTTAAAAAACCCCCCCAAACGAACAAGCAAATAAAACACTGACTACAAGAATATTCTTCTCCTTTGTCTTGAGGTGATTTTATGATGTTGTATCCCATATCACCCAGAAATTAATCCTGTGCCTTTCTGTGCCTTTAAACTGAGCCCGAGAGGAGAGAGAAAAAAAACCTGAGCGAACTTTTCAAAACAGTTTGTGCTTCAAGGGCACAGAGATAAGCTGCTGCTCAGAGGAGTGAAGGAAGCACCCCTCCTGCTTCTCCCAGCACTTGGCTCTTTTTCTCGGAAGAGAGAGATGGAGAGTTAAACTCCTTAGTCTCCCTGGGCCTTTGGCTTCTTCTTCTTTTCTTCTGGAACTGTTTAGAACCCCAGAACATCAGAACCTCAACGGGAGACCTTACACGGGCCTGGAAGAGGAGAGGTCCCCCACGCCTAACTTCTGCTCCGGGGAGAAGAGAGAGACCACATCCACAGAAGGACTTTAAAATATTCCCAGGTTTCTCTCCACAGCGAGAGATTTTATTATTTACCATTTTTACTACTTTACTGCATGTTTGTTAAATTAATAGGTTTTTTTCCCTTTCCTCCGAGGAATATTTCTTTTCCGAACCTGGTGGGGGAGGGGTGGCTGTAACCTGCCTTCTGAGAGAGGACGTTCAAATTCGTACGTTCTCTGGATTTTGTCTCAAACCAGGACATCCTTCTACAAACCATAATAAAAAGGCAGCATTTGTAAGGCTCACGACGAGTTCTCCAGCCCCGCTTGATGCTCTGAGCACATGCCTCTCCATTCCTCAGAAGAATGATGATTTGTAGAGCTCTAAAACCATGGCAGGGGCCACAAGTAAGTGACCACGAGTGGGTGGTGATCATGTAATTACTTGTTCTAGTCCCATGCTGTCGAAGGGGAGATAAGGGTCAGGAGGCAAGATTTACCCCTCTCCTAGTCCCTCTGCTATTCATCAAGGTCAGTGATGAATTTTTTACTTTCCTATGCTGTCAGGGAAGGAAGCAGGTCAGGCTCAGTGAGCTCTGTACAGAGGGCTGCATGCATAGAAAACCAAGCAGCCTCACATTTTTATTTGTTGTCTCTGTCTACCTTTCCAACACATAAACAAATCATATATGCAACCCTTTCTTCAGAAAAATCCCCAAAAGGCTAGCATTGGGAAAACTGCCACACAGTGGGCCCTGAAGTTAGCTGTTGTCGTAGTGCAAAGCACTGCTGCTGTCTAATAAGTGAGAGTTAATAAAATGAAGTGGTAAACAAACATGTGAGTTATGAAGATACTCCTTCACTAGTGGGATTTATCCAGTGTCCCATAGATGCTTATTATGTGTTGTTTATATCCAGTAATAAAGTCTTGTGTGTTGCTTTAATAGCATTGACTGGAAATGGTGCTCTGTGATCATGGACTAAGAACTATTGAGGAGTTTTGTTGCCTGTACTTAGTTCTCTCTCTCCACTTTTTTCTTGCTCTTCTCTGTTCTCCCTATCAGAATTATATTTATAGGACCAATTCTTCAATCCATTTAAAATAAAGGAAATCTTAAAAACATTTTGATACTGGCTTAGTATGAAGACCATAGGGATGTTAGCGTAATGGGCCAAATTAATCCCCAATGTAAATCCATTTTCTTCAGCACAGTCACACTAAGGATAAATCTGGGTCAAAAATGTCCAAAAGAAATGTAGTCAAGATGTAAGGCTCAAATTGAAAACTGCAGCTGAACAACGCATCTGCTGAGTGTTTTCAACTGTGTCCTTGTGTGCCTTATTGTCATTCCAACATAGCCCTGGGGTAAAAATGTGAAGAACTCTTCCATTCTTCTGTGTAATGGGAAGTGTCACAGAGGCAGAGTTAGCATTAGTTCTCTGGCATGCAAAGGAGAGATCAATTAATTTTATGAACTGGCTTTGGATAAATGACACTGAAACAATCAGTGTTTTGGTGTTAACAGGGGTTACACAGTTTTGAATGCCAGGATCCTTGAATTTTGGGACATATTGGAAAAAGTTAAATGTTTTCAATCATGCCCTTCTGTTTCTCTGAGATTAAAAGGGAATAATAAATTAAAACTTGAAAAATATTTTTAATTAAAAAAATTATTTTTCTGTCAAACTCTACGCTATAGTGCTCTAAAGTGATTCTCTAAGAGCCTGCAATACTGTGGGGAACAGGAAAACTCAGGCATAGTGGAAGTAAACATGTTTTTACATTCTTAGACATTTCAGTCTGTTTTCTGAAGAATTCATGTTTTTAATCATTCTGTGTTTGCATGTGAGTGTGTGCATGATAGTTTCATAATCATTTCTCCTGGTTACTTGAGACCTTGTTGTCCAATTCCTACCAAACCAGCCTGAAAGATACTAAGTTCTTACAAGTCTGATGAAATTGTGAACCCCAGGGGTTGTCCAGGGGAGACCCTCATTATTGCTAAAAGCAGGGATAGCACTACAGTGTGAACTCCTCCCTTATTAAAATCGATGTCTAAATGCAGGCAAAGCATCAGCTGGCCCTCATACCTTATTCAGACAGCAGCAAATCCAAGCACAAGACACAGATACAAAGGAGATCAGGGTTCATTAGCTCCACTGCTAATGTGAGATTCCTTCTCAGTCAAGTGTGAGCCTCTTGTTTAGTAGCACCCTGGACAAGAAAATTGACTCTTTCAAAGTCTTTTTGAAAATTTATGCACTGTATTCTATGCAATAATCTCTAAAGTGTTCTTCACAAATGTCAAAGACAGGTGGCATGTGGCCTTGCAGATACTCAGGAGTACAGGGAAAGACGGTGTATAGATATGTGTGTGTGTGCACAAATGTATGTATATTTGAAAAGTCTTGAGAGACATAGATATGTATACATATCTAAATGTGTGTTCATGTATGTGTGTGTCTGTGTATTATATATGTTAATGTTTACAGAAAACTCAATAAAATGATGTTGTCACATTCTCCGTTAACATTCTGAGAATAGTCCTCAATTGAGAACTTTACATTTAGTCTCCAGTGAATACTGGTGAATCGAATCTTTCAAAAGTTAGCCACTTAGGTGATCAAAAAAAGGATTTACCAAAATGATTTTGTCTACCTCTTGGGCAAATACTGGTCTTCAGGCAGAGGGACTGCATCAGGCAAATGCTTCCCTTCCCTCCCGTTCCGTTCTATCTCCTCCAGTCCAACCAAGCAGAGAAGTGGACCTTTATGTAAGCTGGGAGAGAAGAGTCCAGCAGTTTTCTGGCATGAAGACACTTAACAAAAGAACGTGTGTTTTCGCAGTTAGAGCCCAAAGAATACAAGCATGTATATCAAATGAGAAACAGGTTAAATCTGACACTAGAAAATCATTAAATTGCTGCTGGCAAAAGCCTCCCAAGACAAATAATTTTTGCTTAATGTGTTATTTCCTGGCAAGTATGTGCTTCTACATCCACTATTGGTGTAAGACAATTGGAAAATTACAAGTTAGTAGCAGTTCTCTAACCAAAACTGTTCTTGGCAGATTAGCCATGAAGGATTTTGATAGGATTTTACTGCAGTAAGACTTTGCAGACTGTGTGGGGAAAAAGAAGAGTTAAGACAATGCTTAAATAGCTTCTTGGCTTTTAAAATGCTCCTCTATTTGCTGCAACCATCTGAGGCTTTTTTCCTCCTTTAGTGAGTGTTTTGTAAGTATTTAAAGGTATTTTGGTTTGGTTGTCTGGTTTCAAGGTATTTTGGTTTGGAAGACGAAAAAGGAAAAAAAAGCCACAAAAACTTAAGTTCTCTACAAAAATTGATTGAATTCAGCCTGTCTGCAGAACAAGGAAGCATTCATAATGGGGTATTAGTTCAGAACTGCTTTGCAAATAGTAGCAACAGTTATATACAAGTTTGTAAAAGCCCAAAAGACAATCAAAAAGCATTATAGTCATGAAAGTAAACAAACTTAATGATGCATACACTTGCATTTCAACATGCTTCATGCAATCCACCTGTATAAATTTTGTAAGATTGTAAGAGAACATGAGGAATGTGAACTCCAGCTGCAGTAACCCTCTAGCAGCAGACAGAATTATGTCAATATTCAATTAGGAGGAAATTAGATGGCACAATCTCTTCCCTCTTCAAATGTGTGTTCACATCATAAGCTGTATTTTCGGGCTAGTAAACCCATCCTTCATTTCAGACTCCTGTATGCAGCATCTTAAGGAACATAAGTGTTTTTACGCTAAGGTCTTTTGGGTGTGAGAGAATTCTTTTCCCTTAAAAAGAATGAAACAGTATTGCTAAGTATGGCAAATAATGCCATATTTAGAAAGCATATTGTAAAAGTCAGGAGAGAATTGGAGCATACCACCTTTAGAGCAATGGAAAACATGGAGCTGAGATAATCTCTCACAACCCTTTTAGTCCTATTTTCTTCTTTCTGTCCATGTCTCAGGATTGTTTTTGGTCTTTGCCATAGCTGCACAAATGCTTATGAAACACTTACTTGCCATGCAACACTTGGGGAAAAAAAAAAAAAAAAGGAAGTTTTTGAGTTTTTTAGTAACAACGCTTTCCTGATGTTTCCCTTGGGTGGAAAAATTGCAATAGCTTTAGACCTCGCTCTTCCTTGTGTCTTTCATTCAAATGTCCTGAGACAGAGACCTAATAACTAAGCAGTAATTATTGATACAAATCGAACAGTAGCCCTGGGAATTTTATCGTACTCTCTTGTGGGTGGCTTAATCTCTAAACTCCCTCCTTTTTGCTTCATCTGTCATACACAATCACCATTTTGGTATAAGTTTTAAAAATTAATTTTCTGTAAGAAAATTGATACAACCAGAGCAAACAGCTGTCTGAATGTTACATAATGCAGGAGAAGTGAAGATGACATGCTGCCCTTTTGATATGTCTAGTCGATATTTGCTGTCAACTTCAACTAACATTTATATAATATGAATATTTTAAAACAAACTCATTACTACACCCAAGTACTTACTTGAGTAAATACGCTACAGTAAGCTCCACCCTCCCTTTTTCCTTTAAATACCAGCAAGTTGTCTGTACAGAGAGCAGAAAATGAGGATAAAATGGAGAATGAAATTGTTTTGATAGCTCTGATTTGACACATTGCTCCTTCGTAGCAAGAATTGATCCTTTTTGTTTATCAGCAGAGCATCTTTAGTACTGCCGTAATGGTCAGAATTGGCAGTTAAAATTATGATAATTTTACAGTTATTGTGTGATCATTTTACAGTTTTTATTTTAATTTCAACTAAGGCATTTTGGTTTACAAATAGGATAGAATCAAGACAGTAGAGATTTTCAGCTGGAACAGTGAGATAGGTTCATGAATGTGTAAGGATCATGGCTGTACTTTCAAACTGAGGTTGGCAGTCATTATAAATTGTAAAGATTATAAAGTGTACCTAAACCATTATGTTCTGGCATGTCTTTTTTCCTCTTGTCTTGTACAGGGCTGAATTTTTTCATGACTAGCTGAGAGGTGGGGTGGCAGCTCACTTCTTAAATTTAGCTTCAAGATTATGTGTCACTCCAGTTCAATAGCCTGTGTTGACCAAAACTATGACTCCTACCCTGGAATATTCTATTGTTATCTAGAACTAGTGTGTTTAGCATGTGTTGCTGAGACTTTTCAACATTAGACCATCTTCATATATTCATTATTTGTGCCTTTTTATTTTTTTTCCAGCTATATTGCTATTTATTTGCTTTCCTGGTTTGTTTGTTTAGCCTGTACTGAATGGACAGCCCAACTCCTAAAGCATAATGCCTGTGATAAGTCATGGGAGTATGAGAACACAGTAGAACATAGTGAGCTTTTGCTACAAACATCACCTACATAAGGTGGCTCTGAGGGGTAAGGAGTGTACAAATGTGGAGCCTTATTAAAATAGGTTGGTTAACAAGAGATACTCAGGTAACCATTTTGAGGACAGTCACTGATCATGAGCAGGCTCTTGAAATATTTCTGGGCATTTACAATGGGCATGAACATCTGCCACCATTTTTCCCTGAGAGGAAAAGGAATACATGGCCTTTACTGTGGGACAAGTCAGAAATCCTTAGCTATCAAAACAGCAGGGAAAGCTTAGTGTCTATTTCTGCTTGGTCAGGAGGAAGATGGGAAGCTGAGTCAAGCTGCAATGAGCCTACCAAGCCCACCAAGAGACTTGTGGAGATGAGTGTAAGGTAGCTTTTGGTGTTTCTAAGAGGGGAGGAATTTATTTTATTTGCAATCTGTTGAGTAGTCCTGGAAAGCTGTTAGCCAAACAGCTCTCAGGTTATCTTGGGAAGAGTTGCCTGTGCATTTGCTCAGATGGATTTAGGAGGTTGCTGCTGGCTGGGGACTCCCTTGCTGAAAAGACATGCACGAGCAGTGTTGTTTCCTTTGACTGGCCACGTTAAAGCCTTTATGCCATATTCTTCACAACTGCAAATTGTGGAGCTACTGCTCTGTCAGCTCACTGAGAATTACTCAGAAGATGTGGATCAGTCTATTTTTTTAAGTTTCAAAAGTGAATGTGTCATTTTTGTTACGTGTACCCATCTCATTCTCCCATCAGTTGCAAATAAAGGAAACACTTCTAACGGAAGGAGGGAAAATTGCATTAGAATAGGACTGGTGAAACATTGAAAGTAATTATCTTTTTAAAAAAATTACTGCTATTTTTACAAGGTTCTAGTTAGTTTATAAGAAGGTTACTGAGAAGTCAAGTAACCTTTGATTTAAACCTGTTATCCTCACCTGTGAAGGACAGAGAAAACACCACAAAATTATAGAGGTAGAGATGTGTATCATTACCGGAAGTGAAATAATCATGTACTCCTCATTCTGTTCTCACAATAGTAGGAAACTGAATTTCAGATACAACCTAAGAAATTTATCTGCAATGTTTACAGGGTTAAGAGACTTTGTATGGATGGGCTTCTGTTTAAGAGGATGTCTTTAGAGGTTCTTTGCTGCCTAACTGCACCTGTTACAAAAGAGAGCCAAAAGATCTCCCTGCACAGGGAAGGAAAAAAAAATAGAAATAAACAAAAAAACCCAAACCAACAAAAACTAAACAAACCAATCAAATAAACAAAGCCCCACAAAACCCCTAAGGTTAAAGGGATTTTGGAGTGAAACATGATTTTAATATTTAAGACTCCTCAAGAGATAGCTGCAGCACCTGGAGGATGCAGAGCATCTCCCTTTGAGCCTACCGGCATCCAGCAGCAGCCGTGACAAGCAGCCTCCCCCGTCCAGGGCTGCCTCATCCCATTGAGAGGGGACACGATCTGAAAGCTGACTCCAGGTGTATTGATTTGCAGGATTCAGCCCTGTTCTGCACGGGCAGAGCTTGTTTTTCTCCTGCAGCGTGAGTTTGCACCGGTGTTTAAAGACTAGTGCAGCAGGGAAGGGTCGTAGGGTCTTGGAGAAGAACCAAAACAGAACAGGGCAGAAAACGGATTACAGAAACACATTAGGGGTCCGTCCGCGGCAATAATCTTATTCACGAGTCATCAGGCTGCGGTGGTCCGCGAAGGTCCAGGACCCCGCTTTTGGGGGTGCCTGAAGGAGATAACCCAGCGGGGTATAAGTGTTTGGCCAGGCAAACGTTTGCCTGGAAGATGCCCTGTGTCAGCCGGGGCTAAACTGTCTGAGAACGCTGCTGTCTTCGTACCGAAAAAGAATGGATATTGTGAGCAAATCGACTGTCACACACGATTTGCCAAATTCTGATTTCCTTTTAGGAAAATGTCTGTTAATCCTGTTAGGGGAAGGGGAGAGGGTGAGGCGCGAGTGGCCGCGGACCGGGTGTCTGGTTGCAGTCGCTGTGGAAATACAGGATTTTGAGGTCGGATTTACTTGTTCCACTTTTGGCGCTGCCCACGCCTCCTAAAACCTGTGAACGGAGTAGAGAGAAGGGGTAAGGCGCGGAGGGAAGGGGGAAAGAAAATCTGGTGTTTCCTTTCGCATACTTCGCAGAGGTTGTTTGTTTTTGCCCTGTTTCCCGTCCGCAGGTGAGCTCGCAGTCCTGTCTCCGGCCCGGGCTGCCGTGCTAGCATCCTCTCCCTCTGCCTGGAGCGAGGGAAGCAGCGCAGCTCCTGCTGCCTGAAACTCTGGTTCTCCGGAACCAAATGTTGCCTGTGACACGTTTTCAGCGGCTGGGCGGGACTGCTCGGGCTGTAGGTCTGCTCTTTGCCCTGCCCGAGAAGATTTGCTCTTGCTGGAAAGGTTTTTTTCCCTCCGGTTTTGCATTTGTAGTACTGTGTGTATTGTATTTATAGGGTATGCTCGTATTATATACGTTGATAGGGATCCACTGGAGTGGCCTTTGGATTTTTGTAGCCCCTTTCACGGCCTTATTCTTTTCTAGGTAGCGTTTTTCTCCAGCTTCGCTGACTTAATGAAAAAGCAGGCAGAAAAAACTCCAAAACATGGGGCGCAGGCAGAGGGAAGATTTCAGTAAGGGGTTTCCTTAGGGTTTTCTTGAAAGCCAGGAGGAAGAGGTGAGTGGGTAAGGGACATCACAAAAGAGGCTCCCCTTTGGGATGGGCGGTGGGGACAGCACATGGGGTGGGGGAAAGAGACCACAACGCCTGGATGATCGTCCTTGAGAAAAGAGGCGAGCCGTGCCAGTAATCACTGGCTGGGGATGCTTTCTCATAAGTATTCAAATATTGCATTAATTATTGCCACAGCCGACTCTCACTCAAATTCATTTATATATATATATATAAACTTCCTAAGCACCCAAAACGATGCTTGTCCCTGTATTTTGTTGGGTTTTTTTTTAATGTATGTTTTTTTCTCAGTTTGGTCTTTTTTGGCAAAAGCTGGCTTTGAAACCGTGGGGACATTAGAGTTGTTTTGCCAGTCAGTGTGATTTGAAAGTGAGTCTGTGTCGCACTTTAGCCTGCCCTCTGCAATCAGGCTTTAGACTCATGGAGCTTTGATTGTAGGAGTTGCCTTATTTGCATTGATGCGGATGAACCAGCTGCTGGGGCATACAGAACTGCACCTGACACAATCACTGAGTTCAGGATTAGCGCAGGGAATCAGGAATTCACTGTGCTACATGGCAATCTCAGCCCTACATTAGAGTCAGTCATGCAAAATGACCCAAATTTGCAATAAGCACAATTAGCAATCCAAAGATGCACTTTAATTTAGGGGCTGACATTTGCTTGCATTTTACTTATTAAATATAATGATTATGTGCTCCTTAGTATGCAAGGCTGAGGAAGATGAGCTTTTTACTCCCCTGTGAGGCCGCCCAAACTGTCCTAACTGCAATGCTTGATATTTAGGACAGACAAGAAGTTTTGTGCTCTGTAACCTAAAGGGTGTTTTTCTTTCTTTTGTTCAGTATTTACACGAATAAAATAGAAAGGGTTTGGGGGTTTTGTCGCAGTTTTTTGCTTTCCTCTCTCATTATGCAGTTGCTTCCAATTTAAAGGACAAAATGTTGGAGTGTTATGTATCTCTCTCACTGCGTGCCAAATTGTTCAAAGCATTCCCATACCTAAATCACCCACCATTCCTCTCTGTGGAAGAGGGGTGTTTCACCGAAGTTAAACTGCTCGAGTGAGATTCTAGCAAAGTAGTTTCACTCTTAATCACTCCTAACACCCAAAGATTTTGAATTTAGAAAAGAAATCAAAATCTGAGCTCTATTTACCTTGCTTTTGTGTATCTAGGTAATGAAATTCCTACCTATGATGCGGGGAGGGGGGGCCGCGGGGTGCAGGCGGGATGTGTAAAAAGCGTGGATTAAGTGATAATTTGGAGCAAAAGCACGCAGTTCAAAAGCTAAAGCTCCCATTGGAGAACAGAAAATTTAATGAGATTTTAATGGAATGCAATGCTCAGATTGCATAGTAAATTATTTGTTAGTTGGAGATGCAATCAGCATGCTGATTAGGGTTGCTTGGTTTTTTACTAAACAGTAGCTGAATCAAAACAGTTAGTCCTTGTTGTTCTGCTTGGGGGGCTCTCATGGAGCAAATGGATGTTCAGAACAGAGACTGTCAAAAAAGGTGAGTGCGCTCCAGGTGTCAATTGAATATGGTGATACAATATTTCTGATAAATATTTTAAAGTGTTTTAAATCCACAGTGCTCGCCTAGTGTATTGTGAACTCTGTTTAAAGAAACAGTAGGCCTAGAAAGGCCTTCTGTCAATCCTTGTTTCTTTCTTGGATGGTGGATATTACATTTTATTTGGTAATTTTTTTAGCATTACCTTAGAAATTACTTTTGGACAAAAATATAGTCAAGTTATAGAATTTGAAGACTCAGTCTACAAGAAGAATAAAAATTGCATAGAGAAGAAGTTACTGATCCCAGATATATTAGAAGTGTAATTAAAGCTTTTGTAAATACACGTGAAATATTTATGCACTTAAAATAAGGATTTTTTTAATATCAGATGCTTTTTGATTTTTTTCTTATTATCATTTCTTTAAAGGGACATCCTTTTACTGTGAAATGAGGTTGCTTTTACTTTAGTGGACTCGAAGAAAAGCAACAAAACAAAACTCCATCGGTATTAACACCACAATGGGGAGGTTGACTACTGTTCTTTTACGTATGCTGACTGTAAATATTTAGCCTATTGAATGCTCAGACAAACCTTGGATTGCACAGATCAGTTCTCTTATTGACTCGGTATGTGCCTGTTTTAAGACAATGATTATCGTTTTGATCACCTGTCTGTTTTGGGTAGTATAGATTAACAAGAGGCAGAAAAGTGAATTAAAAGAAAAAAACCAAAAACCTTGAAGAATCATAGACCAGAAGCTTTGCTTTTTGTCTTAATGACAAAGTTCCTCTTCTGTAAGTCCCCACTACTTAAATCATCGAGTTATTCACTCATGATGATCAGATTCCTTTAAAATCCAATAAATAACTATCTATGTGTTTTATCTATTCCTGTTTATGACCCAAGAGGTTAAAAGCTTTTGACTGGCATTTGACTTCTGACCTCATATAAATGTTATCTTATCAGTTCCTGCTTGTTAACTAGTATTGAGTGCTTGTCCCTGATGGCTTTTAGATAAAGGAGGTTTTATTATATTTCTTTTGAAACGGAACCATTTGCTTTGTTCTTCGTCTGTAGTCTCAGCCCACAGTATAACCTTGTAACCTAGCGATTTTTGCTGAATAGATTGAAATCCAAACTATTTACTGGTTTTAGGAAGCTTTAAGTTTGCCCACAGTTGCTGGAAGTGATCGAATGTTTTGTAACGTAGTTTGGTCATTTTTTAGCAAGTTTCTGATCCAGTACTGACCATTACCTTTATATTGTTTCCATAACTTTTAATAATAGTAGATTTCGACCCAAAGCAGAGGAGTTAATACAATCATACAAAGATGTATCTTCTACCCGAATTTGAGAAGCCTCCCTAAATATCTTTTTAATATACTGTATGTATTATTGATACTGTATTTTTATCATCTGCTAAAATGGTGTAGTTGTTGGATAAATCTATGCTAATTTTGCCTACCATATTGAAGGGATTCCTTTTATATTACATATTCATCTGTATCTTTCTGTCCTCCTCACGCACCCAAACTTGTCGATATTCGTGTGATATGATAACTCAGATGTGCAGTAGGTGTTCCTCCAGACAAACCTATTTGATGATCTGCTGTGTGTATAAAAGCTTAAATATGTTTAATAAGTTTTCTTACTGTTTGCAAGGGTGTTAGGAGAATGCAACTCTAGTTCCTCTGGCAGATTCGCTAAAGGACATTTTCCATTAATTTTCCTGTAGAAATTGGTCTGTAATCATAGAGAAAGAATGAAAAGGCAGCCATCTTGTGGGTGTCATATTGCACTTTTTCTCTGTGGTTTTTCCCACGCAGTCTTTCTTATCTTTTGCTCTTTTATTTGCTTTCACCTTGTTTGACAACAAAGATAGTACTTGATATGAAAAAAAGATGTATTCATTGGTCCATATACTGTAGAAAAGTAGTATTCCCCTTTGGCACTTCAGGCAGTCACTGTCTAGTGGTTACAAGGAAAAGATACCTATTTACTCATGTAAATGAGGGATAATTTCTGCATTCTGTGGCCCTTTGTGGAAATGTATTAAAAAAAAAAAAAGTGTAAGCAAAATACTATTGTGAACAAGATTAATTTGCCTGCAAACTAACATGCAGGTAAGCCACTCAGGAATGCTAGAACAGGAAATCTGGATGCACTCTCCCCCAAATTAACTTTGTTCTGCTAAAATTTATTTTAAAAACATCATTACTGTTTTAAATGTTCACATTGTCACCTTAGAAAGCTTAAGAGATTTGATTCCTGTTAATGATTATATTTCAACAAAAGAAATATTTAATGCAATTCTTATATTTGTAGTTAAAATATTATGTAGTTTAAAGATGCCAGATCAAAAATAAAATGTCACTCCTTCAAAAATCTGCTTATTGTAATTTAGTTATTACATCGATGAGTATTATGCTGTTCCTACCCTGTTAGATCTTTTTTAAAGGAAAGCTAAAATTTGAAATTCACAACTTGGCCATCAGAAACATGAAAATAAGGGTGTAAACCTATTTGTCAATTAAATAAATGCTGTCAGCAACACCATCAAACCATTCACTTCAGCATTATCTGCTCTAGACATAATTGATTAAGCCAGTATTCGCAATTCACTAACAAACTTTTAATAGTAATTTGAATGTAGTGGGTTTTAATTTGTTTGAAAACTTGCTGAAAAATAGACAACTTTTCCCTTCCAAATGAAAAAAAAAAAAAAAAAGGAAAAAAGGAAAAGAAAAGGCTCAAATTGGAAAATGAAATCGTGACATTAATTAGTGTTTCATTTCGTCAGCTCTTTGTTAAATGCAAAGCACACTGGAAGGGCTAAGTATTATTAATAACTCAGAGGACACGGATAATTCATGACTCAAGTGTTTCAGAATAATAACCCCCATACATGCATTTGCTCAGAGAAAAAAAGAAAAAAGAGGAAAAAAAAAGCCTCCAGAACTTTTCTTTCTCTTCTTGCAAACAGCATAAATCAAACCTTCATTTCTCCTGTTTTTGGAGAATTTTTATAAAAGGTTATTGAGAATTAATGGTGAGATCAATTTCCAAAAGGGACAATAAATGCTGATTAAGAGGAAAACAATTATCACCTCTTCCACCCACGCCCCACCAAAATAAAGCACTGTCCAGTCAATATCAGTACAAGGAGCCATCAAAAGTCATCCTCATTCCGGGCTGCATGGATCAGAGGCCCAGAACTGCCAGTAGCATCTGCAACTCTTTCTTCAGCTAAACTTAACCCCCAAAAAACCTGCGTGCTTGCACGTCTTCCTTGTCTGCGGATGGTGGGTGCCTGGGGGACCCCTCCTTTCCTTCCCTGATACAGGAATGGGGATGGGACACAAGCATTTTTATTTCCAGTGCAAGCAAACTAAACTTCTGTCATTTTTTATTATAATTATGATCCCTATTGCTGTAGTGAGGACAGGGTCTCCCCGTATCCTGGAGGGCTGTGGAGTCTCCGCTGCACTTTGTGTGCCTGCCAGACCCCCTCCAGGGTTCTCACAGGGGAGGCTTCCCTCTCCTCCTTGCATAAAAGCAGATCACATCCTCTAATAGATTGATTCCCTCCTGTATAAAGATAATTAACTGATTGTTCTCCTCTTCACGGCATTCGCACTGACGTCCTGCAGAAGTGTTTCTCTTTGTACCCAAATCTCAGACCCTCCCCAGACCTCTCCCACTGTTTGGGTGCAGCTGCCTCCTCTCCTTCCCTGACGCCCTAAGTCACACCTAACGCAGGGGACAGGTAGCTTTGGAACTGTAAATCTTGTTCTGGGTTTTGTTCAGAACAAGGCGGGTGATGAGGTTTTGGCTCTTGCAGCTCCCAGTCTATCACCACTCATTAAGGCCCCCCACCC
>VZRQ01003409.1:0-16149 GCA_013397975.1 Machaerirhynchus nigripectus
TTTGCAGTTGTTCTTTCTTGTCTTTGCCTTTACGTTTCACAGAAAATAATGGGGGTTTTAATTATTATTTTTTTGTTTCATCTGCCTCCCTCTTTCCATCTACAATTAGCAGTTTTGCCTTTCGTTTCTGGCTTCTCCTTCTTTACTTATAGAAAGCTGTATGAGGTCATTCAGTCTTGCCATAAACATTCTCATACTGTGGGGATGAGATAAGTATAAGGTATAGAAAAAAACCACAAAAACAGAGGTTTGCACAGTCTCCTGAGAGAACGTTAGGGCACAAGTCATCTTTGATCTGTGTTGTGCTGTATTGATTTAACTTTTAGTCCCCTAATTAATAGTATAACTGTTTGGCCTTTAGTACATAGTCTTTGAAGTCAAGTCTACTATTTCAGCTAATTTTTTTTTTATTTATAGCAAGGCTTCATTTCTTAAGGAATATTCCAGAGCAACAGCGTCCACAGTAGAGTTATGCTGTCATAATCAAAAGTGTCATTAATTATGGTACAGTTTGTGCTGGTAATATGTCTAGAAATAAAAGTTTTTACATTTTTTTCTACTATTAAATGTAAGCATTATTTTAAATATTTAAGAGTTGTGGTTTTTCCCCCCAAAATGCCTCTCTCTGAGACGTTACTGAGGGTTTAAACATAAAAGCCTGCCCTGTAAAATGTGTTGCTGATACTGTGCAGTAACTGCAGCTTAGCATCCAGTGATGATACCGTGGGTTGAATGACATTCCTTCTGCAGTGATGGAAACTCTGAGACTGTCTACACAGACATACCCAGCAAACCTTAGGCTGGCCTAGCTAAAGTCATAAGGGTAATGTGCGCTTTAAAACCTTCCAACAAGGTGAATTCAACCTCCTTCATTTCTGTAAGCTAGAGTCCAAAGAGAATTTCAATGTACTTTTTGTCATTTACAGCTGTCATTGCTTAGCCCCTGAATGTGAGACTCCCTCATGATTGATGAGAGTTGTCTAGTTAGGAGTGGGTCAAAGACATGGTCCTGCTCTAGAAAGAGCGTGACCTAGATGAGAAGATTTTTGCAGTCTTAGTCATCTCTGCTGCTTGTGATTTGTGTATGAAACTGGTGGGAAGTTTTTTGAATGTAGTCAAGAAGTTGGCAATATGGGCAGCTTAGACTAAACTCAACACATGCTGCAGTGCTACCATGGTAATAATAGAAAGGACTTGAAAAATTAAAAGGCAAACAAAGAAGTTGAAAGTAAAAGAAAATGAACCATTATTCAATTATTCAAATATATCATTCTTTAAATCATCATTTTAATGGAGCTTCACACCCTGAGTCAGTATCCCTGGAAAGGAATCTGAGACAGAGTAAGCTTCTTAATGGAGTAGGTGTGATAAGCACAGGTCAAGTCGCATTTTTTGCATAAAGTATAAATAATGCTCAAGATACCCTTTGCTTAAGGTACTTGGCTCATGCTTGCTTAGAATTTTACTTTCATGATTGTAATTTGAATTTTTCGAGGAAAGCTCTGAATAGCTACCTCTATATAAAACAGTAATTTCTCTCTCATACTTGTGTGAAGCAGGTTAAGCCTTTTGCCATCAACAGTGTTGCCTTACCTTTTATGTTGTATCCCTGTTCCATATTGTGCTTAAGGGTTATTAATCTACTTCAGAACTGTCATGTGAAATAAATAACTTTTTTTTTGAAAGCTCATGTAATTTGGCCTACTTACAGCAAATAATTCATTAATTTTAAGTGCCTAGCTAGCATATTTTATGCATATTCTAACCTTTTAAACTAGTAACAAAAGCACTCCAAAATAATTTACATTTTAAATATTTATATTTATATTTAATACTTTACTTTTTTTTAAGCATACAAAATGCTTGCATCCTTTGCAATTGGAAACTGTATAATGAATTATGTCTCAGTATTTTAATGTAGACCATGTTTAGCCAAGTGATTGAAAACAAATAAAAAGTAGTTCCTTCAATTTGAAAATATTTTAAAATTGTTTTTTGTATATACAGAGCATACATTTATCTTATGCATTGCATGCAGACTTAACAGTCATGAAAACAAACCTGATTTTTATGTTCAGATAGCACAATTTTCCACATTTGTTCTGGGCACAGTTTGCTACTTATATGGCTTTTAAGATAATATAAGGTACTTTTAAGATACTGTATTAAACAGAAAAGGAGGAGAGGTTGTGCCTTATTTCTGACTTCTTTTGCTTTTCTTTTTTTTTTAATTCCTCTTTTTCATGTCACCTTTCAAGATACTGTGTGATTTATATTTGCAGTTTACTGAAGTATATTTTTTGTCTGAAATTCTTGTAATTTTTTAAAAAACCCTGTAAATATGCATCTTTTTATGATTTTCTAGCTACATATAAAATCTTCATGCTGCTACAAAATGTTTTTATTTGATTTGCATTTTTATCACCGTTCAAATTAAAAGGAAACGGTTTCTATATTCACTCCTTTTGTTCTGGATTCAGTTCAGCAACATGAGCTAACAGTGCAAAAAAGTTTTGCAGAAGGAAAGGATCTGCATATAAATTGGTTAAGACAGGTGGTTAAAGTGTCTTGTAAAGGTTCGAAATTTCTCCACCATTCTGGCAGTCTGTCCTCACAGTAAGAGTTGATGAAGCATTTGACTAGCATTTACTTGACAGAAGATAGCAGCAAAATGCACATTATTCCCTTCTGTTATTTATCATCGTCTAAACAAATTTACTCTTGCTGTTACGTGAAATATCTTAGTAGAAGCAAAGACTATAAAAAACGCAGCTTTGTTCTGGATTCATTAAAACCAAATATGTCTGTGGACAGAAGTGCCCTGCGTGATGCTGTGAACTCGTGGCTGGTTTCAGTGGGCTGTCTGAGAGCTGCGTTTTCGGTGGGATGTACGTGTGTGTCTGTAAGGTGGGCGCTCGGGGGGGGCCCTGAGCCCTGGGAGTGTCGTGGACGCAGAGGCCCATCGTGCAGCTCTTTGACCAGCAGCGCAACACTGAGGCACGATGGATTACCCCCAGAGTTTCTGTGGTACGAAGGCTTTCTCCCCCTGTGAAGAATGAGACTTCACTTTTTCCGGCCCAGAGCCATTCTGTATGTTACAACGGTACCTTGAATTAATCAAGTGCTATTTGCACAGTGGTGAGTGAGCTCGGATTATTAAGCTGCTCGTGTTTGATCTGTTTCCTTTTTCAGTAAATAGCAAAACTTCCAATGACTCCAATGAGAATAAGATTAAGCTGCTACTGTATTTCACGTGTTTGCATAATAAAATGGTGGTTCTTGCAAATATTTTCACTGGTAATTTCAGGTACTGAAACAGCAGCTCTGCTCAGGGCAATTCTGAAATTGACTTTACCTGTTTTCCATGTTTCTTAGAGGGTGAACTGAGGCACTTATTTAAGAGTATCCCCTAAGAAAGGATGTTTAATGAAAAGGTGAAAAAAACTGGGGTGAAAGGGGGAAAATGCTAGTACTAGTAGTGTTTTGTGTAATAGATTCAGCCAGGGGATCAACAGTGTTTTTAGTCTGACTTAATATAGAGAGCAGCAAAAAAGTCTTTATGGGTTTCAGCCTTTTGTGATTTATGAGGTATTAAAGGGTGCCAAATTGGCAGCATCTGAATGCAGAAGCCTTTCTGTCCATTTGTGGTCCTTTAGGGGATGAAGCCTAATAATAAGCTCAGATGACTTCTTGAAACAGATTTTTTATAGTCAGGTGGAAAGCAAGGGAGAAAGACTACATTAATGGTGAGGATCAGAGGCAGAGCGGTTCTGAAATAAGAACCTTGGAAGAGCCAAGACTGAGGAGAACCAGTGTGCTAAAATTTTCAGGTTTGCCTCATGGACAGTTCAGCCAGAATAAATGAGATTTTGATTCCGCGCTGATGACTTTGCTTCAGAGGAAGTCGGGGAACCCATTTGGTGTTGGTCAGATACTTGACATTTTTTCTTTTAAATGCATCCTTGTTCTGTGGTTTATATAACTGTCAGTGAGTTTTAGATTAGGCTTTGTTCTCCATGGGGAAATGTTTTTAAACAGTAGTCAATGTAATTAAGTATTTTGCCATGTGCAGGTGTTATGCACAATTTCTGTTTGTTTCTTGTAGTAAACCCTGTGTAAATTTGTACAACAGAAGTGATGCTGAATATAGGATTAGAAGAGCTGAGTTCAGCTTTGTCACATGGGTCATGAATTCAAGTGAAAGAATACACACCTGTGTTTTAGTGGTGCCTTGCCACCTAGGACGAGCCATATGGTTAAGTAAGTGTTATGGAACAAACTGGGTGGCATGCCACAGCTGAGAGCTAGGCTTGCCCTTCACTTCACTGCTTTGTGTGCCATATGCTACAAAATGCTGTATTTTGTTGCATTACAATGCTGATCAGGTGTATTTATAGAAGCTATTTTAAAAGCCTGAAGCATTAGAATGCTGTATCTGCAAAAACTAATTATTTCGGGCAAACAGTGTGAGGTACTAGATTACCCTGAACACAGTTACCATAATGGAGGTTACATTTCAGTTAAATGTAGGAACTGTAACTTAGAAAGATAAATAACATGTTTAGCAATCATCATTTAGAGTAATCTAAGTGTTGTTTCTTGGTCAAGCTATGGAAAAATGCAAAACTGACCAAGCATACAGCCCCCTGACCGTATTACCCAAAATTTGAAACAGCTACAGACTGTCAAGTAGGGCAAACACTAAAAAGCATATTCTTTGCTTCATTATTGGGATAGAGCAAAAAATCTTAGTTAGTTGTTTCACTTGAACTTCAGCAATTGATCAAGCTGTGGTTTCTTAGCTCTGAAAAATTGTGGTCTGATTTTCCAAAAGTAATGGAGGGTGTTAGAGCTGCCACAGAAATTTTTTTAACTGTAGGAACTCAATTGTGTTTTATAACTCTGAAGTCTAATTATTCAAGACTGGACTACTCTCCCTGCAGTGCACAGCAACCACTGCAGCTGACTGGTGCTAGAAATTTTAAGCAGCCACTTGCAAGTATAAAAAAATCAGTCTACAAGATCTACAGCACGATTTACTGTATTTTGCCAATGTCTGATGTTTACTTCATGAAACAGAAACCCAAGTCATGACACTTGTTTGAAAGTCACAAGTTTTTAAAAATAACAGAAGAGAAGAGAGGTAATATTTCTTTGGGAAGTGACACATTTAGCATTTTTTCAATGAATTAGGACATCAAACAAAATACCAAGCCAGGCTAATGATAGGGCTGTGCAAGATGCCAACATGGCTAAAGAGTTTTTAATTTTTTTTGTGGGAGCTGTCGTACCCTGGACATATGTGACTGTGAAAAATCAATTACCTGTTAAGAACAGGAAGTTAAAGAATTTTCATACTTGAATCTAGAGTCTTAATACTTTTGTTCTTGGTGTAAACTCCTCTTTAGGAAGTTGTCAGTGAAAATCTGAAATACTCAAGGGACACTAAATTTATGCAGCCCAGTGTAACCAGTTCTAGTGCTATCCCATCATATCAAATTTTACTTATGTTCGAATGGAAATATGTTTTTCATACCTGCTGGGAATACATGGCTGTCTCCATGAATAAATGCTTGTTTCTCATTTTGGAGTGGTTTAGATGCCCAAGGAACACATGCTTTTGGAATTAACTGAACCGGAGGATGTGTTTCTGGAATTCCACCAATGCAATCAAACTGCTGGTGAGCATTTAGTCCACAGGGATAACCCAAAGTCAGCCAAGGTAAAACCCCTGAAACCGATATATTCAATCTTCAATAGCAACTCTCCATTCTAGACTTGTGCGCTGAGGGCAGTGCACTGCTTGCTACCTAACTCGTAGTTAAAGGGCCAGCATGAATGAACAGAGTGCAGTATGTGCTGTGAGTAGGTCTCCAAGTGTCTGGAGCATTCAGTCTAGATCCTTAGTCTGGCCTTTTGATGTGCAGTGCACGTGGTAATATTTTTTTTCTAGTGTCAGTGCCCTATTTCTAGAGGGTTTATCGCCAGCTGCTTAAAGTTGAAGTGTCTTCTTGAACCAACATTTTCTGGAAGGACTATACTAAATAATTTTTTCTGATATTTGATACAAAGGAGAAGTGGATTTTCATTTCTGTGATGTAAATATGCCTGGAAAAGACCAATATTTTTTACTTAATATGTGCTTATCAGCTCTTAATAAACAAGGTCAATTTGAGGTAGCTATTTGCAAGGGAAGTTGAATAGTATATTTGCTTTACTAGAGGGAACATAATAAATAGTGTTGGTAAATATTTTAATGATTTTTTTTGTCTCAGGGAAATTATGGTGAAGTTTTAAAGCGTAAGAACATGTGGTGAAAAGCTCATTTTCCAAAAATGAGTTACTGACCTTATATGCACATCATACAGTTCCCTGACTGTCTAAGATCTGCTTTGCTCAGCTAAAGGTAGAGGTGTGGTTTGAAACTGTAAGGCCATAAAATATGTTTTTGCTTTAAGGGGGGAGTTTGTTTGTTTGTATGTTTTTGTTTGGGAGTGTTATTGTTGTTTTGGGGTTGTTTTGGGGTTTTTTTATTGTGGTGACTTGGGCTCACCACTGAAACAGCAGTGAGGGTGGGTGAATGGGATATTTTTATAAAGCCAAATCTAGCAATCCTGTAAGCTTCTGCAAAACATATATTTAGAACAGACGTAATTCATACATAAAGACACTGAGAGCATACATACACTGCACTATTTCAGTGCTGAGTGGGAATGGTTTTTCATGCGGTTTTAGACATTACACAAGTTTCCTCTATAAATGATTTTATTTTGAGTTTGATGCAGTGTATGTGCATGTCTATACATAGCATGCAATACAATGTAGGTGCTCAAATTAGCTCAGATAATATTGGCAAAACATAGAGGTTAAACAGTTTAAAACTTCATTAAACTAATTAGCCCCACTTCTGTGAGTTCTGAACATAGGAAGAAAAAATCTGGCAGTATAATTTCAGTCACAGTGAAGCATAAGGATGAATCATTGCTTTGTTAAAGTAACTGGTAATGATGTGCTGTATCACATCTTTGCAAGTTTTGTTAGCGAGTTAATCAGCCAATCCTAAACTGAATTTTCCTAAATAAAACCAGAAAGGTTTGAAACCTTTGATGCATTTTGAAACGCATCAAGTTATTGAAAATTAAAGCAATTGACAAAGGAGAGGCAAGGAATATAAGTTTTCTTACTATGTTTGCAATTTGTGCTCATTTAACTTTATCATTTTAAACCACTCCATGCTGTTTTATTTTTGAGTATATTCTTCTCTTAATTGAATAAGTCATATAATCAGGACAAACAGCTGTTCACTAGAGTGACCTAATTAAGGAGATCTCACTGCTTTTCTGATTTGTATTACTAATAATGTTTATTGAATGCTCTTTGAATGCTTCCCAAGTAAATGATGTTTCTCTTACTTCTACAGTCATTGAAAAAATAGGGCATGTGGATAGGAAGGTGTGTGATGTGAGTACTGGACCATTTCTAAATCCAAATAAAACCTGACAATTAGGTTAACAGCTGATTATCCCAATGAGTGTCATAAATCAGCAAGATGTTGCAGGAAGTTAGACTATGGCTGGAAGTACTGCTAAAATGTCACCAAAAGAACCACATGAAGGCGTCCTTTGCTGTAGGTCAGTGGTTTAGGCTGAAACAATGCTGGGTGGAAGTTGTTAACAGGTGGAAGAGATCCATCATTGTTCCCGTGAGGAGTAGGAGCTGTTAGACCTGGGACAGCATAGGAAATTGTCTTTATTATTGTTACATTTAATCATGAGTTTGTTTGAGATATTCCTCTCAGCAGAGTTATGTTTATGCCACAATTTTTAGTTAGATAATTTACTTGAAATTCAGGTTCAGCCGTCTGGAGGGAGGGGAGCGTAGGCTGGGTATGACAGGTGTAGTGCAGCTGCGTGCTGCGGTGCTGGCTGTGCTGGAGTGACAAGGTGTAGGCTGCCTCGTGCAGGGTGGAGGAAACATGCTCCCAGCTGCATCGTTTCAGGCAGAGATATGTAAGCAATAAACAGGACTAAATATCTGACTTTCTCAGAATAAGATGTATGTCAGGTTACCAGTGACCAGTTGGAAAATCACAGTTTATTCCTTTAAAAATGCAGTATGAAGCCTTCTTCGGAAGTAACAGATCACCTTCATATCTTCTGCTGTACTTTCTCTGCCTCATGAAAGCACCTTCATTCCTTACAACAGCTTCCTTAAGATTTGTTCCAGATTTTTTTTTTTATTCTTAAGAGGTAACCTCCGAGTCTTTTCTTGTATCTATTTCCATCCTTAAAACAGAGAAACTATGCCAAAACCATGTTTCCCTTTAGATGGTGTTAGACAGTCTGCTCAGGAGTGATGGTTGGTCCTTCTAGCTTAATTAAAGAAAAACAAGTTGATAAGTTGAAACCCAATCTGTCAACATTTTCATAAAAAGTAGTTTTAGCTACCAAGTTACTTTTATCTCTTTCCAAACCCTTTTGCAAATTTTCAAAGTCAGTTTTACACAATGACATTTTCTTGGGAACTGGAATATGATTAGTATAATGAAATGTAGAAATGGGATGCTTCCAGCAATGCTGATTAAGGGGAAGAGGAGATGATGACTTTTCTGTTGTATATAACATTTCTGGTCTGAAAATATGTGTGAAAATGGTTATGCTAAAAATGGAGAATTACATTTTTAGTTAGGATAAAATATATTGTCTCTGTTAAATTCAGTAGAGTTATGCTGATTGAACAAAGCAAGTCTGGCCTTGAAAGAGATGACTTCCATGACTTGCAGTGCGGCTCCAAAAAGTCAGTAGCCTCTTTTTAGGTTTGATTATTTGCTTCTACATCTAGGAGGTAATACTGTGTTGGACACTCTAAATTCCGTGTTACTGCAAGGTTGGGAAAGGTTGAAACACAGTCAGAAAGCCAGCCAGGCATTGTTGCAAGGGGAGTTCTTAGATGTGAAGGAAATTGTTGAGTTAAAGTTTGTGTAATCAAGTGGAAACAGCATGGTTTTTATTTGGGGTGGTGGGAGGAGAGAAAGAAGTGGGGCAGGGGAGAGAAACTTCCTGAAGAATATCTGGATTATGGAGGCAAGACAAAGTTACATTTCTGTTATTTAATAGAGTTCCCAGGTCATTATCTACGGGGTTCAGGAAACCTTGTATCTCCTTCAGCTGGAGGAAATGGAGATTTAGACAAATACACTAGGATCCAAACAGTGAAGAATTGTGTAAGAATTCTGTGGAATAGGAGGGGTTTTTTTTTTATTTTATGAGGAGACTTGCATTTTAGTTTTATTACAGGAATCTTACTTGATTCATAAAAACATAGTAGTTTTAATGTGATTCTTTCCGACAGTGTTTGCAATTATTTTTTTTTGCATCATGGTAATTGTCCTAGCAATGAAAAATATTTTCAAATGCTTTACAGTGCACAGCCAAGCAGTATGTAATTGAATGCAACTGTCATTGAAACAGACTTTTTCTGACCTGTTGTTTCATTGTGAACATGCTGTTTATTTACCACCTTCATTATTGCAGCATTAGCATACAGAGAAGCTGTGCCTATCATCATGTACTTTCCTAACAGATGGCTACTAACTTCATGGAGGCTTTTTTGTGCTTGCTTAAAATATCCCATACTGGCACGAAGTTTCTTTCCTCAGTGTGAAATCTGATTGACTGATTGGAATAGATTAATCTGCCTCTCCTCTGGCTTTTGAGCTCGCTTTGTATTGCAGCAAACCAGGTTTTGAGTCTAATTTTACAAAACGATCAAAGCTGCTTTTGCTAATAACAAGGTGTGGAAAGTTCCATTCAGTTGCATAATCTCTGGGCAAACAGTTCAGGTTGTAGCAATAACTGAAGACGGCATTTCTGCCAGAAAAGGTGGGGAAAAAAAGTATCCTTTGTATCTGCTCCACCATAATTGTCCTCTACAGACATTCCAGCCTCGGGATTTAAATTCTTCCTTTTTCAGTCTCTGAGGCTGTGAGATGAGACTTTCCCTAGTCAGCTGTGTGGAAAGCTGAGCCCCCCTGTTCTGATACAGACCGATGGCTTGTGAACTCCCTGTCTGTGGCTGTAAGTCACATTTTGTGCATTAATGCTGAGTGCACAGGTGAGGAGCTCAGTGCTGAAGTATTTGTGAGCTCCACATCGTTCTTTGTGTGTGAGCTCAGTATTCAGTGATTACCTTTCCCAGTGAGGTCTGGTTTGTTTGGGGGATTTTTTAGCCATAAGATATGTATATGAGCAGTCTGCGAACAGGAAAATACACAGTTTAGATCAGTATTAAATGGCTATAACTTTGGGAAAATTCTCTTAAATGCTTAAAATAAGATAAAACTTTCACATTTATCAGTGCTGGAATTAAAATTTGCAGAGATAAAATTGAAGGTCTTTTCAGTATAATTCAGTGTTTTGTTATCCAGAAGTACAGAATATTTTTAGTTCTGATTGCCACTGATTTTTTTTCATTGGCATTGATTGCCTCTCAGCTTTGGTAAAGGGTATCTTGGAATTTTAAAATGCCAGCCTTTATTTGGTTTCTGTGCCCTGTGTTTTATTGAATACTACCACGAAGCTTTGGTTTGTTGTCTCTCAGTTATTATGCTCTTCTTTGAGCCTTGGGTAACTGTTTTCTTCCCAATTTCAGTTAGCCTACCATGGCCTTTAGAATAAAGTATTTCCATCTCAAGCTGTTCTGCTTAAAACATACTTTTTGTCATTCCAAATATCACTCTAGATGGATTTGGGTGATTCTTTATGCCTTACTCAATCTTCCTCAGGGGAAGCTTACATCCAGGAGGTAACTGTAGAATCTGAATTGGTAAAATAGACCATGCAGACTATATTAGCTGAAAAAAAATTATTTAGTCTAGGAACTTGTGTGCAATATGCTGTCTGCTGTGCTGCAGTTTTTGTAATGGCTTTGGAAGCAATCCTTACTGGATTTTATTTTCACTACGATTTTCTGATACAGTTTCAATCATATGTGAATTCTTTCTTTTCTCTGTAGTTCCTGCTTATTTTTTGCTCCATCTATTGTTCCTTTCCACTGTCTGCTTATTCATAATGTGGTCTTTCAGCAGCTGAAATGATTGTGTAAACTGGGCATTCAGTTTCCACATCTTGTTCCTGGCTACTTCCGACTCATCTATCAATTTTTCAAACCAATGAGTGTTTCCTTTGTGTTTGGGTCTCTTTTGGAGAGGCAGTGCTTGACTCTTTCTTTACACTTACGCTTTAGCTTCTTTCTCATAGAAGTAAGAGAATGATTATTCCATTGTGTGTGATTAAATAATTGCACTGAATACTTATTTCCCTGTGCTAATATTAAAACAGTTTTGTTAGCACTATAATAAACCCAGGTATTATAATAAAATAACATACAAAGCCGTATCAATACTGGACAGCATTTGAAATCTGAGCACTGAATGACAAACACTTTCTCATTTTAAATTTTCATCTTTGGACAGGGACAAGTATCAAAATTCTCATCAACAAAAATTCAAAAGTATGTCAAGAGTCATGATGCCAGTGTTTGGAAATTTACCTGTAAGCAGGTACTATTGGACACTTTTCTCAGTAAATAATTATCATTTCGCTAATTTTATTTTTCCAATTTAATTTTCCGTGAATGTAAACAATTATTAGGTTCATTACTTTCCCTTTGGAGAGTACTGAAGGAAGAAAATCTTGGCTTAGGAAGACTTAATCAGGAAGAGTTTCTATGCATATGTATTCAAATCCAACTATTTCTATGTGATTTAATGATTCAGTTCTTCAGTCATGCAAACAAACTGTCATTCCTTCACTGGAGTCACTTCACTGTGTAAAACTAGCATATTTGTAATGTTTTTGTATTTGGAATTTGCAAGTGTACTCTTCAGTTGGCACTTCCTGAGCTTTGGGTTTAGGATGATATGCGTGACAGAAATATGCTCTATATGATGAGAGGCAAAGAGTGTCTAGTGCTGTATTTCTTTGTTTCATGAGAACCAGTTAAGAGCAGAGTGGTAAATACCAGGCTACCCTGCTTATAGAGTTCATTGACAAAACAGAATAGTGAAATGGAGAAAGTGGGAAAGAGGAAGGTATGAATGCATTGTGGTAAAAAGGAGTCCCAAGAAGAAGCAGATGTAGTTAACAGTGGAAGAGTTAATAATAAAGCAAGCAGTTTTGGCCTCCCTCTGACAGGGCACCTATTTCTCATTGCAAGCTTAAGCTTAATTTTGTTGTTGAACAAATCTGGCCCGTAGATATTGAAATAAAAGTCTAGGACACATTTTCAGTGCTCTGGAAAACAAAGGCAAACGAGTTTTGTGTCTGGGTGTGTTTGCAGAAGAGCAAGAAGTGAAATATAAAATACTTAAATCTTAACTATAAGAAAACCTTCTGGTAATTGTTTCTTCTCAGGAATCTTTATTTACCCTATTTCTTAGAATTCACAGTTATTTGACATTCTAGGAGAATCTCTCTAGAAGAGTGATCACAAAATGAGCTTACTATGTTCTACCCCTCTTGTTGGTAAGTAAGCCAGAGACTATTCTAGAAAGGACCCCATAAAGCCAAAAAACTCCAATTCATGTAGGAGAGCTTGAAAGAAACTAATTCTGGCAGTTGGTTCTAATGTCATTAATGAAATAGATCTTTCATATTTCAATGCCTTATGAGTCCTAATTATTACGACTTTTTTTTTTACTCTAATAATTGTGAACAGCTTGTGATTCACCATTATAAAACTAATGTCTTCCAGCAATAGCAACATGACTGTAGACTTAGTCTGAGGTGGGAATCCTGCCAAAAACAATTGCAGTTTCTGCATTATCCACTGGGTCACCGTTATATTTGGAAATACTGTCCCTTCTTTCCCCTTCTGCTCCTAAAAGACAAAAAGCCCCAGAAAAATTGCAAGAATTTGTCTTTAGACAAAGTCTAAATGCGTATTTGTAGCCCATTTTTATTCCATTGTATAAGTGCCTGCCCACTTACCTTTAGTGGAATTTCACACAGAAAAGCACAACACTGAGGTTCTTCAGCGTGCAACTGTGACACTGATCACTGCTGATGAAAATTTATTTTTACCTGGATTATAGTTGATCCTGATTTTTCTGACTGACCCAGATGTGAGTTATGTCCATACTTGAAGATTTGTGTTAGAGAGATTTTCTCTCACATTAAGGGAGCCCTGGTTGAAATAAATGAGATATTGTATCTGTTTTGCAGGTTTCATAATAATTTTAAACATATAAAATGTTTTTGCTTTTACCACATTATTTGTTGGGATGGTTTACACGTGTGTGTGTGTAGTTCAGCTTTTAAACTGCAGCTCCTCTAGGTGCTTAGAACTGCAGTGACCTGACTTTCCCAGCTGGAGGTCGTGCTTTTTACTCGTCTTTCACTTTGTGCAGGAGAGGAGATCAAAATTCCAGTTTTACCAACCTTCCCCAGAAGAAGACGTGTATGTAAGGAGTGATGGTTTATCAGGTGTAAATATTATTAAACAGAGAGTTTTTCACTGTGTTAATCCAAGAGTGCTGTATTTAAGTAAGTTGTGATGAGGGGTGGTATGAGTTTGTGCCTTGTCAGGGAGGATGTTCAGTTTCAAAGAAGTGGGTGCATGTTTGTGTGACTGCAGAGGTACAGCGAAGCACAGGCCAGGAGTATTGACAGGTCTGTCCTGTGGCTGGAAGGAGGAATAATACCTTTTACCCTGCCATGGGTTAACCCTACCAGCTGCAAAGCACTCACACAGCTACTCACTCTCCACTCTGTCCCCAGTGTACAGAGAAGAAGACAGGAGCAGCAAAAGTGAGAAAACTCATGGGTCAAGGTAAAGGTCTCCAGTGTCAGGAAGGTGAGGAGAGGATGGGTGGTGATTCTGAAAAGGCATCACCTATGGTTTTCAAATTTTCTGGTTGCTGGCTGCCGTAGGGAACATTATTCCATCTGTGCCTAAAATCACTGACTGGTGATAGAAGAAAAGCAGTAAGTGTGACAGGAGAAGTGGTAGCATCCTAGGTGTTGGCAGTAGTGACATAAACCATTTTTATTTTTCAGTGATCCTTTGATGAGACTGTTGTTGTCTCTGTCACCTTATATGCAGCATTAAAATGGTTTAATACAGAAGGTCTCTGTAGCATAGAAACAACAGTCTTCTGGAAAATTCTTATCTAAGAATCCAGAAGTAAACTGATGCTTTATTTTAATGTGCATTTTTGAAGGTGAGTTATGAGGCATTAATGCCTTTATTGTAGCAAGTTCAGATGGTATTTAGCCTTCGCTGCATGTGGGAAACAATTATTCATGAGTGTGTGCGGAGGTAGTGAGTTGGTTTTGCCTCAGTGAGGGCATAATGATGTGGAATAGAACAAGAAGTTCCAGTAACTTAAACAGTAAAGCTACTCAGAAAATTCACTGCCTTTTTCAGAAATCTTTGTTTAACATGACACAGCTGCCCAGACAGGGCTCCGATGGGAATATGCTGCCACACAGGTGTCGGGCTGGAGGTTGGAGCCTGCTCAGTGCTGACCAGAAGCACGGAGCACACCTGTGGGAGGTTTGCCCGGGTAGGGGAACTGCTCTGCTCAGTGGCAGAGTTCTGGGAGGTGAGTGGGTTGAGGAGTGGCAGGGAGAGCGAGAGAGAGAGACTAAAATCTACCTGCTTTCCCTGAGACAGGCTGGACAGGCAGACTGGATACATGATACAGAGAATTCCCTTTCCTCTCTCTGCCTGGGCAAACTCAGTGACTAAAGGGCAATGGAGACAGGTTCCTGCCTGGTATAGCTGGTGTGTCTCCTCTGTGACTGCCCTACCTTCCCAGGTGCCCTCCCATAACAGGTGTGAGGCTCTGCAAGTGAAACTGAATGATAACAAGGACAGTGGTTCATCCAGCATGGAGGAGTTGCTGATGTTGGCCAACACTCTGCATCAAAACTGCTTCCATGAAGAAAAAAGATGGGTTATTTTTATAGGCGACTCCCCTCTGTAGGGAACAGAAGGCACCTTATGCCAACCAGACCCACTTCTTAGGGAAGTCTGCTGCCTCCCTGGGGCTTGGGTTTAAGACATGAAGAGAGAGCTTCCTGCCCAGAATACTGCCTTTGACTGATTATCCTTGATGCAGGCAGCAATGAAGTTGCAACAAGCAGTCTGAGAGCAACCAAGAGACTTCAGGGACTTGGGACAACTGGTTGAGGGATTAAAAGCACAACTGGCATTTTTCTCTGTCCTTCCAGGTGCAGAGAAGATGTTGAAAGAAACAAAGAACCAGCAAGCAGATCAATACCTGGCTCTAAGTCTGGTGCCATTAGTAGAAATTCTTTTTTTTTTAAATCATCGGTCAGTTGACTTGACATCAAGTCTGCTAGGACTGGGGAGGTCCCAGTTGTCTGGAAAATTGCAAATGTGACACCCATCTATAAGAGTTGGAAGGATGACCTGGCCTGTCAGCCACACCTTGGTGCCAGGGAAGGTCATGGAACAGGTCATCTTGAATGCTGTCACAAGGCACATGGTGATCAAACAAGCCATCAGGCCCAGCCAGCACAGATTTGTGAAAGGCAGGTCCTGCTTGTTCAGCCTGACCTCCTATGGCACGATGATCTGCTTGGTGGATGAGGGAAAGGTTGTGAATCTTGTCTATCTGGCCTTTAGTGAAGCCTTTGACACCATTTTCCACAGCATTTTTCTGAAGAAACTGACTTCGTATGGCTTGGAGGAGTAAGAAACTGACTGAGTGGCCCAGAGAGCAGTGATGAATGAAGTTCCATCCAGCTAGCAGCCAGGCACAGGTGGTGTCCCCCAGGACACTGTGTTGGGGCCAGCCCAGTTTGATATATTTATCGATGACCTGGATGAAGGGTTTAAGTACACCCTAGGTCAGTTTTCAGAGGACACCAATTGTGGTGGGAGTGTTGATTTGATGGAGGGCTGGAAGGCTCCACAGAAGGATCTGGACAGGCTTGATCAATGGGCCAAGGCCAATGGTATGAGTTTCAACAAGAAGTGCTGGGTCCTGCACTTGGGTCACAACCACTCCATTTAGTGCTACAGGCTGGAGGAAGAGCAGCTGGAAAGCTGCTGGTGGAAAAGGACCTGGGGGTGCTGGTCAACAGCAGCTGAACATGGAGACTACAGTGTGCCCAGGTG
>VZRQ01003409.1:16209-61209 GCA_013397975.1 Machaerirhynchus nigripectus
TATCAGCAATAGTGTGGCCAGCAGGACCAGGGCAGGGACTGTCCCCTGTACTCAGCACTGGTGAAGCTGCACCTTGAATCCTGTGTTCAGTTCTGGGCCCCTCACTACAAGAAGGACTCAGAGATTTTGGAGTGTGTCCAGAGAAGGGCAGTGGAGCTGGGGAAGGGTCTGGAGCACAAGTGTTGTGGGGAGCAACTGAGGGAGCTGGGTATGTTTAGCCTGGAGAAAAGGAGGCTCAGGGGAGACCTTATCACTCTCTACAACTGCCTGGAAGGAGGGTATAGCAATGTGGAAGTTGGTCTCTCCTCCCAGATAACAAGCAATAGAAGAGGAAATGGCCTCAAGTTAAGATAAAGGATATTTAGACTGGATATTAGGAAAAAATTCTTCATGGGAGGAGCTGGGAGGCATTGGAACAATTGTTCCAGGGAAGCTGTTGAGTAACTATCATAGATGTCTTTAAAAGATGTTGAGATGTGGCACTTGGGGACACGGTTTAGTGGTGGACTCAGCAGCGCTGGGTTAATGGTTGGACTCTGATCTTGAAGGTCTTTTCCAACCATAACAATTCTATGATTCTGTAATGATTTGCAGTTGGAATGGAAAAGGTTTGACCGTCTTGTACTCTAGCCCTGTAAAACCTGCAGCATCCTTTTATAAAGAGATGTTACTCATCAAGTTTTTTAATCACTTGTATTTTCTCACCTGAGGCAAAATTCTGACCTAATTAAACTTACTAGGTGGAAACTTAAAACTGGCAGACTCAGAATTTCACTCATCCTGTTTAGGTGCTTTTAATTGGAGTATAGGAATAATTAGGGCGTGAGAGATGACTGGTAGCAAAGATACATAGGCAAAGACGTGAAAAGAGGATAGCAATGAGTAGTAACAGGCATAAAGGGATAATATTTCTTCTAAAAAAAGAAACACAATTTTAAAAATAAAGATACAATAACTTTGAAAGATAAAAATATAGTATTAGTTCAAATCTAAGAAATGCTAAAAACCAACTTATTTTTTGCCTTTATATGAATTTTATTCAAGGATTAGTGGAGTAAATGGCTGGGCAAAATTAGCATCAATTACACTGTGATTTCTATCTTTAAGCAGGTCAGGTGTCTCTAGAAGGATGTGTCTTGTTCAAGGTGACTGTGCAAACCAAAGAATGCATAAGTGATAAGTGTGAATTAATCAGAGATTAATATTTCCTTATTGTACCTTGGGTTTAGAACTTGGGCACTAGTATACCCTGCAGTCTCAAAGAAAAGAAAACCCCAGAAGAAATCGGCTCTTTTGCACAGGCTGCGGTGGTCAGTCGCATTCATCAACTGGCCTGAATTGTCTCCACTGATAAAAAGTGAACTATCAGCATGTTATTTACACCTATGAGGTTATTCTTCCTGCAATGTGGCCTCAAGTGTCATCCAGAAGGACCAGCTTTTGCTGAGTCCTACAAAGGAGGAATTAAAATAATGCTTTGATACTGGAGGGTTTTAAACCAAATGGACTTCTTACTGCTCTTGATAGATTTGGGTTTAGTTTTGGCTTTTTATTTCCACAAATGGAAAGTTATTTAAAGTATTTTGCAGAAAGCTCAGTGAGTCTTGACCTCAGAGGCAGTTTATTTTTAACATGACAAAGCGTTATCTATTTCCTTAATGCTATGTGTGCCCATAATGTGCCTCATTTTTTGAATTGCAACTGCCATTGATGTCTGCATCACTATTCTCTTCAATATAAATTGAATTTAAGAATAAGTTGGCAGGTTTATTTCTGAATTTTTCATCTAGGAGTGTGAACCACATACCTGATACTTTTTTTGTTGTTTTTCTAGCATAAGTTTTATGTTACTGATTGATACTGCTAACAAATTATCTCCATAGCAGAGTATTACTTTTTTGCCTGGTATTTATGTGATCAGACACTTTTCAGACATATATTTCTCATAAATATATACATTATAGAGTTTTCAATAATTTTTAAAAATAAATTCTCCCACTAATTATCTGTTTTTCTTCTTCTTAGTCTGCTCCCAGTTTTCAAGAGGAGTCTTTGCTATTTTTGGATTCTATGACAAGAAGTCTGTAAATACCATAACATCATTCTGTGGGACTCTTCATGTCTCCTTCATAACTCCCAGCTTCCCAACAGATGGAACACATCCCTTTGTCATTCAGATGAGACCTGACCTCAAGGGAGCTCTTCTTAGCTTGATTGAATACTACCAGTGGACCAAGTTTGCGTATTTGTATGACAGTGACAGAGGTAAGGTGTGGTACTTCTTACCTGCCCCCTGTTTGGCAGATGTATCTCTTTGAAATCTGGAATTCATATTAGATAAGTAAATAATGGAAGAAATATTTACCTTCAACAATTGTTAAGTGTAATTGAATGAAGTGTTTCTTGAATTTAGAACTGAATTTTTGGGACAGAAACAAAATGGTTTAAATGAGAATAAAATTATTATGGTATGCATTAATAGAATTGAAGCTGTTAAGCAATGTGGGATTAGTCACATTCTGTAAAACAGTTTTTATGTAAAGTTTTTTCTTTTTTTGTTAAAGAAACATCTAAGGACAAAAAAAAAAAATCTGAGTGTAAAGGGTTATCTGCTACCACAGATTCACTCCACATATGCAAAATCCATAGTTGGGCACCAGGCAAGCAATAAATCTTGGATGCAGTCAGTCCCTACTTGTTTGGAGACTGCTTAGTTCTTCTCCTCTGTTGAGCTTAGATTTTATTGTTGACGTTGATAAACCCAAACCCATTGCTTGGGATCAATTACCTCCACCATACAGCCTTCTCATGCCCTTTTATGGCTGTAGTAGTTGAAATATAACAGTTGAAATATGCAAATATGGCAAATTGTGGTCTATCAGTTTTCTGAGAAGAAGCAGCTTTGTCTGGAAAGGGTGGTTTTTTGACTGCTTCTTCTGGAATTCCATTATTATCATTCCATTTTTAGGTTCTTCTCACCTGGTAGTCCTTGGCTAACTTTCTTCTATTCTTACCTGCTCCTGTTCCCTTTAAAAAGATTATTCTGTTGCTTGCCTGCATGTTCATTGGTCAGAGTTAACTATTAAGTGCATTTTAAATTATAAAATGCTAATAGATTTAAAGCATGGTTTTACCACTCCATGGTTTGTTGAATAATGGGGTGACATTAAATTCCCTGCATTCTGATGCCATTTCATACATGATGTTCAGAAGCTGAAGGGATCTCTTCAAGAGAGTTCTTTATAATCTCTGTAAGCACTCAAGCTAGAAGAACTAATCCTGGTGTGTAGCCTCCAAAGGTAATGTCACATGGAGCAATGAATGCTAAGCTCATTTCTCTGGCAGTTCCTTTTGAAACTCCGGTTAGAATCAGAAACATTCACTCTCTTTTTAGAAAAAGCACAGATGTAAAACTACTTTCTTAGCCAGTACTCTGTCAATCATCTAGCAGTGGGCAGAATGTGACCTGCATGTGATTTATATTTAGGAAATACTGAAAAACACCTAGTTCTTGTGAGCTGCACTGTCTGGGTCTGACCAGGAATAACAGCACAAGACTGTTCTTTCTAGCCACCCTTTGCTTCTTCCTTTTTTTCTTACCTGTTTGTTTTGACTGTGACAAGGCACCCCAGTGATAACAAGGCATGAAGCTCCTAGCTTTATGTGGAGTAAATCTTTGCTCCTTGGTGCTCCCCACAGATTGCATGAGGTTAACCTGCAGAGTCGAGCAGTTTGTAGCCAGCAACATTGACATCAAACCCTGGATACACGAGTCCACACTTCCTTTAAGCACTTTTGCCTAACTGTTAATGTAGTGACTGTGATGTATAATGTAGTTTTAAGGAATGATATAGAATTGAAGATGTTTCCACCTTCAGGAGTGAAATAAAAAAGGCAAAGAGTCTTACTCTTTGTGGAAACTATGAAGGCTAATAAGAATTAGTTTGATGGCTTATTTCTAAAGAATCATTTATTGCTAGTGTTGGAGCACCTCTGTGGTTAGGGACTGACTGGCTGAAGTACAGGGCAATTTCCTGTCATTCCTGTCCATAAGGAGTGAGGCCATTCAGTGTGTGTGTGCCCAAGCTATTACTGTCTTACTACAGTAACAACTTATTCTCGTGTAATGTGGAGTAGTGTCCTTTACCATCCTTAATTCTGCTCTGCTGCCATTACTGAGTTTTGGAAAAAGTAGTAACATTATTGCAAGATTCTATCTATAAAAGAATTGCTGAGTTATTCAGCCTCTCTTCAGTCTTCCTTTTCAGAGCTCACTGAATTAAGAGTTTGTCTCATGATAATCAAAAAAGGTTCAGGATATGAGTTTCCCAAGCAGAAGTGCTGCTGCAGCTTTAAAAAAGTAACTGAAGTTGATGGAGTTTTCTCTTCTGCAGAGTCTCCCACTTCTGTTACTACTCTCCAGAAAATTTCACTTTCACAGAAGTATTGCTGCAAATGCTTTCTGTTTGGTTGGTTTTTCTTTGGTTTTTCATTTTGGGGTTGGTGGGGTTTTTTTGTTTTGTTTTTTTTTTTTTTTTTTTTTTTTTTTTTTTTTTTTTTTTTGGTTGTTGTTGTTGTTACTTTGCAATGTGTTATTGTTATCACAATAAACTAAGCTATATGGGGATGAAAAATCTGCCACCCCTAAAAAAAGCAAACAATCCAGGCAGCCATTTGACATCTCTTCAGAGAGCACCCCAGGAAAAGAGAAACCCTAGGAAAAATAGAAGATCAGAGGAGTAAAATACAGAAGCCCTTTGCAATGGATAATATTAGCATTAATAGTCCTTATTAATTTGTGCCTAGTTGAGATTGTTTAACTCAGAGGAAATATAGACAGGTTGGAGGACCTGAAATCTGCTAAATGAGATTTGAAACAATGATTCAGGTTACATGTTTTTCAGTTTGGCTGATACTTCTTTTTTTTTTTTTAATTTTAATTTAACGTTTCAAGAAATATTTTGAGGCGTAAACATACTTCAGTGTTTTTTAAAGTTTTAAGGTGGTCCCAGCATCTCTCAGTTTGCTTAAATTACTTATCATTCCCTTTTAACACAAGTTCTCCACATTTATCTTTAGTATTTGAAATAGTTTATATGTACCAGTGGACTGTACAGTTATCTGTGATTTTAAAATAAATATTCATTACGTGACATACAAAACTTAATATCAGTCTTTCTTATAGAGACTTGCAAAACCATAATTTTATGAGATAATAATTCAATTTATGCTTTTGGAAGCCTTCCATTTTCTACCTTTGCCGATGACCAGTCTTATGTAGTGCTGTATGTCACTACCATTTTCACTGATGAAGCTGAATTGCTAAACACTGACCAATCTTAATTTAATATTAGACTTACAGACTGTGAGACAAATTAATTCTTAGTGCTTTCCTTCTATGTTTATGGGCATAACCACTATTATTTCCCATTAGAGTTATATCTGAAGCTCCCTTTACATACCAAGTCAGAGTTTGGCTCAAAGAAATACTCCCAATGCTTAGTGGTTTCAGGAGAGAAGAATGTGCAAAAAATGTCAATTTGCTCATAAGAAAGCCTAATTTTTTTTTCCCCAATAATAGTATCTGGTAGCCTTAAAACTGCTCTCTAGAACCACATAGAATTCTCTGGTAAGAACTGAAACATGGTAAGTCTCGTTCTTGTGCTGCTGGAATTCATTAAAATTCTACTTTTGTATAGCAGGAATTTATTTCCAGCAGTGATTTTCACGTTTCTACACTACATTATTTAATCCCTCAGAAGTAAAATCTGTCAAGTCTTCACTGGTTTTATAGGTTATTGTAGGCAGTTGCATCTGTACAAACGTTACAGCTTCCTATCAGAAACATGCCAAAAGTACAAGATGGAAGCAAACTTCTCTATGCTGCTTGGAGGTGTTAGCATCAAGCCTGCTTATCTATATGGAAAAATATATCTCAGCACATCTTTCATAATCAGGGGTACGACTGTAGGCAACAGAAGTAAAAAATCCATTACCCTCACTGGAGAACATGGGAATTCCACCATAGACTTCAGTGAGGTCCAGGTTTAAATAGAGTACTGCTCAAGTGCTGGGAACAAAAGCTGTTCAATAGCATTTTTTAATAATTAGCTGATCCTTTTGCTTTAATTGGATCACTCCTCTCTTAGAAGATCTCTTTCCCATTATGTGGAATTCCAGCAGTGGATCAGTTAAACCAGAAAAATCCAATTCTGAAGAAGGCTGAGCCAAACCCAAAGGTTGTACTTAGAAGACTTTACCTTGATGCCTTGCAGTGATGTAAATAGAAATTTCATGCAATAATAATTGATTGGGCCCACATATATCTTAGTTTCTGACTTCTACCTACATGTGACAGGTCAAACAAGTTATAGGAGATCTTGACTAAGTAATCTCACAAATCACGTTGGAGAAGTTTGTTAATTCCTGAAGCTTTGTCGGTCATCTCTTCTGTTTTCTCCTGTGCTTCATTAGGCTTATCAACATTGCAAGCTGTGCTGGATTCTGCTGCTGAAAAGAAATGGCAAGTGACTGCTATCAACGTAGGAAATATTAACAATGAGAGGAAAGATGAAACTTACCGTTCACTGTTTCAAGATCTAGAGGTAAAAAAGGAAAGACGAGTGATTTTGGACTGTGAACGTGATAAAGTCAACGACATTGTTGATCAGGTTTGCTATGCTCCTTTCTCCATTGACAGCAGTTAGCAGTATTCTATAAGTAAATGTAATGAGTTCATTTGTCTTGATGATATTTTTGTGATTATTACAAATCATTTGGCAGTGACAGGTTTGTATTGAGGACCGCATATGTGCCAGGCAGAAAGTGAACATACAAATCCTATAATCCCTCCCTTTGCTCAAAGGCAAGATAATTCTATCTGGATGATCCTGTATAGTTTTCTATCCTGGTTATTTGAAAGAAAAGCAGTAATTTACAAAATACCTTTTCAGACTATTTCACAACCTTAGTAGTATACTGTATTATACATAGTTGATACAGTATTGTATGTGGTCCATTATAAATAGTTATGTCTAAGGATTATTTCTTTTTACACCTAGAAGGTATTTTCTCCCTCTAATGCTTTGTCTAAGAACCTTTTCTGTCTTGGGAAGACTGTGTCACAGCTTCTCTTTCTGATTTAATGCCCTTTGAAATTCATGTTTTGAAGCTCTTTGTCATTTGTACTTTCCTTGGTTGTCTCTTCATTTTGTGTCACTCTTAAAGTGTGTTAACCAAAATTGGATGCTGTTTTTCATAGCTAAGGCCTCCTGAGCTTTAAAAAGAACAAAAAAAATCTGTCTTCTCTCCACCCATGCAAATCATTTGCCAAAATGATTTTTTTTTTAATTTTCTTTGTAGCAACATTATCATGGTGCTCTGATTCAAATTAGTGCATTACTTTGAAATACACTTCAGTCCTAGTGTCTAGGAAGGTCTTACTGGCTCTGTATCCTACTCCTTTTTTTTCATGCATGCAGAGCACAATGGAAAGTTCTAAGGATAGTTCCCTGTTGGCTTGAACTTAATCATGTGAGACTGTGCAGCATCAGTAGGGATGTATCATCAGAGTATAGATGTATTTGTGTGAAGGTTTTTTGAAGGGCTTGTTATTTTGGTCTTTGTTTTGAAGGTCGTTACATTTTGAAGAGGCTCAGACAATGAGCAGTGTCCTTAATGGATTACATTGTGTTTGTGTGTTTTATTGGGAATTCATATCCACAAACTGTTTCTTTAATTTTCAAGATAAATTTGAATTTGGTCCTGTTCTCAAGAGCATTTGATCTCTGAGAGTGTGATCTCCCTATCATCTGCAGCTTTTCAAAATCATGTTTTCTGACTTACCAATGTCAAGAAATGTACAGTGTAGAGCAGTGTTTGACTTATAGGTCAAACAGTCCTTATAGGTCCTCTGCAGTTGGTTCTGTGTGGCTTCTCAAAGGGTTCTTTACTTACCTTACAGTCACTTTTTGTCTCGGCCATGTCTCTTGTGAGTTTCTAATGATGTCCTATGGAACAAACACCATATTAGACTCAAGATATATCCCATCTGCTGTTTCCTGATTATCAGGCAAGAGAAAAGAAAGATACTGCTTTCACATATTTCAATCTTGACGAGACTATTTTTACCATTTATCTTACTGTCCTATACTTTGTTTCTAAAATAAGTATGTCATATTCGTTATAATCTCTGATACAAAAGTTTAGCAGACTGTGATTTTCTTCAGTTTCACCTTTTAACCAGTTTTTAAAGACAAGAACCCTCTTTAACCTTCAGTTACCATTCATTTTTACAATCTTTGTTTCATAATAGACCTATTTTCGACTTCGTCTGCTTCTTATTTTGATTTCAGTTCTGGGATATTTTTCTTGCCCTAATTGAACTTTGATAGATTCTGCCTTTTTTAGATGCTCAGAGTTTCTTGGCTTATCCCCACAGACTTGTGCTACTCCTTAAGCATACAGATGGCTAAGCTTTTGGTTCTGCTGTTTTGATTTGTAAGTCACTGAAGAATTCTAGGTAACCCAATCAGCCTCACAGGTCACTTAATACAACTCTAGTTAGTTGTTCTCCTGTAAATAGTTTACTGATTTGCTCTGGAATATGTTCTCTTAAACTGTTCTCAGCTGTCCCATATGGGTTTAGTCTTGGAATTCTCTTCACAAGATAGCCTAGCTGTTTCTGGACTTTGGTCTCTTTTTCAAGCCCATTATCCTTACAGTCAGTAACTTCCCTTCCTTACATTTAAAGGTCAACCGACTTTCAATTTCTCAAGTAGCCTAAAAGAAAGTCTAACTAACTGATTCTCTAGTAATTTTCTCTATCTCTTAAAATGAAGTGCTGAACAATGGATTTCTTGGCCTGTGAGCATCGTTTGAATGTGTTCTTCTGATTTTCTTTTCTAATAGCAGCGTACTTTAGGTCTTGCTTTGCTACCAGATTTATTTTTGAAAAATTATTTTAATTCCTGCCCTGAACAAAACCCCTCAGAAATTTCCTTCATTTCATGAGGAGGCCTGAAGTAGACACATCGTGTCAGCATCCCTTTTCTTTCCTGTGTATTTTTACTGCAAGAAATGCAACAGGCTTTCTCTTAACCAGATTTTACTGGAATACCAAAGTATTTGAGTGCACATAAATCAACAACTTCTTCTCTTTTTTCTTTGCTTTCTATTACTGATCAAATCTTTCATTTTAGTGCTTCAATTTATCCTGCAAATATTTTAAGCTGAGGTGACAGCCTCACGTTCACCCAGTTATGCTTTGTAGCCCTTGGATCTTTGTATAGCCGCAAAATGTGTTTGCAAAGTTGCTTCATCATTGTTGTTTTTTGTCTTGTGCTATAGTTTCTCTTCCAGTTTTCAGTGATTGATATAAGTTTAAAAATACTTCCGTTCCCCAGCTCTCCTCAGGCTAGTTTATATTCCTCTTCTCTGATCTGGCAGGTCTGTGTTACCATGCTCTTCATATAGCTTCTGTCTCTTCTCAGGCAGCTTCCTTTGCAGAATCTCATTTCACCCTGATAACACCCTTTGGGCAGCTGTGTAATTACTGCCCCTACTTGTCTATCCCTGCTAGAGAAGGTCCTCTAAACTGCTGAATATCTTTCGTGTGCACAGCTCCTTCGTCATGGCTTTTGGAACTACCGCTGAATTTTCTCCATTTTAACTGGCAGCATCCTTAGTGTTCAAATGGACAAGTGGCAAGTTTTAGCAAGCTGGGCTAATGAAAGAGTAACCCAGTGGCAGCTAGAGCAGAGTTACTGAGAATGATCCAAAGGCTTGCAGCTACTGGTTGTCTTCTCAGACACCAATGATGAAGAAATACTTCATACAGAAGAGCTTATCTATTTGGTCTAACTGAAATTTCTTTGGAAGCAGCAGCTACATAAGAAATGCATCTGAACATAGTTCTTAAACATCTTACTAGGTAGTTTTAAGTAGTCTGATCCAGGTAATTGCTTTAGGATACCTAAGTTCATGTATCATAAATATTTTGACCTCAAAAGAGGAACAATTTAATTACTTCTATGGCCTGTGTAATGTGATCCCTCTCAGTCTCAAATTCTAGTAATGTAAACCCAGTGTTAAAACTGCTTTCAATTATGTTTATGTAAATTTATTAAACCAAGTATGTGGAATGTCATTCACTAGTACCCTGATATAAGTTTCAGGATACCTAGTCTGAATATTTTAGTTATATATGCTAAATGAGGAAATGGATGAGTTATCCTCTCTTAAGTTGTTCTCATTGTTCAAAAGGTGGAATAAACCTCTAGATTCCTCTTACCTTGCACACCCTTCTTCTGGTGAAGTGCTTAGGTTCAAAATGCAAACTTCCCCATGTGGACATAGTCTTAATTAAGCTTTTTTGGGAGAAGAATCCATGCTACAGGTCTGCCAGCAGAGACTGTTGAGAAACCACCAGCTGGCTTTGAAGGAGATTATAAGGATTTAGGGCAATAAACAATTTGAACTTTACAAGGCTTCCTCATAATTCATTAATGTCAGTGGGCAGAATGTAAGCAGGAGTCTGTGAGGCACAGTGTTTCTAATGCATGATGCCTGCTCTCTCCTGGCTGGGTTGTGCCTTTAATACACAGCAGAGTAATTAGCATTCCTCTCCCCTGTCCGGAGGGACTCTCCCTCTTGGGACTTGCACTTCAACGTGGCTAATTTCTACCAGCAGAGAGTGTGTTCAGTGGTGCATTAGATAATGATGCCTTTTCCTGGTCTTAAAATCAAGAGGCGAACATGGTTAGAAGGGGAAAAGGGTATTACCTTGGTATTTATTGTAAGGATCCTTAGGTGCACCACGACCAGGTCGAATACACCTCCATGCACCCCCGCAATGGCCACCGCAATCCCTCCTCTATATCTGGTTTTACATTCTAGGTCTTACTAATTAGCATATCTATCAAAATTCCCCAATGAGAGGCTCGAATGAGCCCCCCTCTCTAAGGAACCCTCCCCTGGATGGTTCTATCTTAGTTTACAAAATGTGTTCTGGAGAGGACCTTGGGGCCTGGGCACACTGGCACCCTAACTACAAAGCCTCTAAAATGTTTAGTCTCTTAGCTTAACAAACAAGTCCAAGAATGTAGGCAAAAGCACCAAGAATACAGAAGTTGCAAAAAGGTATAACAGGGGTAAAAAAGAAAAGACAAAAATCATCATGGCATCAGTAAAATAAAGAATAAAGCATTGAACAAACTCAGTATTGTATATCATAAAGCTCGTAACCAGTTTTCACATCATACTGCATTGCATATCTTTTAAGTCTTTGTCCACATTCCAAGTGAACATTCTCCATTACAAGGGTATTTCTTCTTTTTTGCAGGTTATCACCATTGGTAAACACGTTAAAGGATACCACTATATCATTGCAAATCTGGTAAGCATTCTTCGTATTTAAAATACCTGTATTGCTCATTTGACTGTTAATGGAAGCACATCAACTAGTGTTTTGTTTTAAATACATTCTAGAAAACAGAAAATAGCTATATGTCTTTATGCTTGCTAAATGAATGCATGTGTTGGGATTATATTTGTTTTACTGGCTGAGTGTTTTCAAGGTTTAAATGCCTCTTATGATCAATGGGAATGAAGGTTGCTCAGCACCTTCAATAGAAGTTCTCTCTTTCTTTGGAAAGAGAGGGTATGTAAAATAGAAAGATAACTTTCTGCATCATAGGCTGATACATTTATTCAGCAAGGTGATGATTTCTCTCTCAGAACTTTTAAACAACTTAAAAATCACAGTTCTCGTTTTTCATTCAGCTAGACTAGTGAGTCTTGGATTTTCACATTTCATCCTGCAGATTGGCTGGGTAATCAGTCTGAATTCATGTTTTCTTGAACATAGGTGATCAGACAGTATAGTTAATAGTGTTCCTGCGGCGAAAGTTCAGAAAACTCACTAAATTCTGTCTAGGTAATTTTTTTGAAATTGTGTCTAAAGGTGAAGGGCTGTTTTACTGACATTAGAGTCAACACTTAGTGAAGCTAGGGAAACTAATCCAGTTGGGTGTTTTTGTAATAGACATAACAAATTCTGCTGGCTTGCATCTCAGTTGCCCTGTTCAAGAAAAGAGTTTTGGGGGTTGTATAGTGCGAGTGCCACAAAATCTTTTTTTTTCATCATTTATTCTTGAACTGTGATAGTGTTTGATATAAATTCCAGCAGGGCCCAGAGTGCCCCAATTTACACTGTGTGCCACAGTCCTTTGAGGAGCCTGAGGAAACGGAAGGACCATGGTGTGTCTCTGGCACTTGAGGCATAACCCCTGTCTGCTCCCAGCCTTTGATGAAAACACTTCTCCCTCCAGGCGGGCAGTGCTCTGAAGAGTCATGTGGGTGCCACGGTGTGAAGAAGCCTTGTGCTTTAAAGGCCTCCTTAAAAGCCGAACACTGGGGTTTCATTCTTGTATCTTAATAACTAATTTTTGGATAAAGAAGTTGAGGTGCTGATATCTACAAAGCAGGCATGAAATTCTTACAAAATATCAAAAATTGTCTAACTGTTAGACGTTGGTGGTTTGCATTGCAAATGTTGGATAAACTGTATCTTGAGTCTTAAGGGAAATTTTAGAAAATATGCCCAGTGGATTTCATTATGTTAACTGGTTACTATTTTAGCCAATGCTTTAAATTTGTAACAGTAAGTTCATAAGATCTAAAACTTACTGAATCTTGTGTTTAGAAGCTGTTTAATATCATATATAAAGTTTTTATGGTAGGGATTTTAAAAATGTGGTTTTCTCTGTCAGAAAGAAAACTTATCTAACATTTGAATTATAGCCCATCTTCACTGAATCCACCTGCTTTCTTCTTTTTTGACTGTAGTAAAATTCTCCCCCAGTCTGATCAGTCATTCAAGAAATTGATCTATTTTAAAAATAAGAAAATGTTGATAAATGGAGAAGAGGCTTGAGTATAAAATGAATGTTCATGTTCAACTGTCAAGTCACATGATCCCTGTAGAAGTGTCTGTATTAGCAGGAAGCAACATATGAGAATCATTAATATGCAATAATTAAAGAGCATCCAGTATAGCAATTGTAGCAACTTATAGTGATGTGGTCTGAAGTTGCTGCTTCTTTTTGTGTTCATTTACAACATTCATTTATCCTGAAGTGTCTGAAATCATTATTTCATGTAAATGCATTTGTATGGTTATTTGGGTGAAGTTGAATAACAGAACACAGTAAACGGAACACAAGAATGAGAAGTAGCTCTTTATGTCAGAAGGAGGAGGCAATGGAGATGGTAAGTCCTTCCACATGCTTTGGAGTTACTAACAAAAAGAGGACACAGCTGTGGCTGTAAGTATTCCTGCCTAAAACTTGCGTGCCTGTTACTCATGTCCAGTGTTCCCTCTCACATAAGCCGTCCCCTTGAAATTAAGAGGATGTTTAGGAAGTTTAGGCAAGGACAGGTCCACTCAGCCCTTGCTCTCTATAAAGGTGTTTATCTAGCAGGCAGCAAGAAGCATTGCTGGCTGATGGAGCTGATGACTTAATCCTGGCAGCCCAGGATTTAAGTTGGATCCAGTCTGAGGAAAACGTTGGCTTACACTTCTGCAGTAGAGGTCATATGGAAACACTTTCTTTTTATACACTATTGAGAGAACTGCCAAAACTATTGAAATAACAGACATAATTTTTTCTTTGCTCAGGGATTTACTGATGGAGATTTGTCAAAAATTCAGTTTGGAGGAGCTAATGTCTCAGGATTTCAGATCGTTGACTATGATGATCCTCTGGTGTCAAAATTTATACAACGTTGGTCAACACTGGAGGAAAAAGAATATCCTGGTGCACACACAAGTACAATCAAGGTATGCCTTGTGTTTGTTTTAACTGCAGTAGAAGTACAGGACGTGAAGGGTTTGGAATAGAAACCCAAGAGACAGGGAAAGCCCTTGAAAATCAGGAGTGCCAACATAATTTTCTATTTCTCTGGGGTACTTTTAACATTCTCTGTCATGGTACTGATTGAGCAAAGATGCTACACTCTTAAAAATGTTCAAGACAATTTTTTCTTGTGTCACTGTAAATCTGTGCCTGACAGCTTGTTAGGTAATTGGTTTAGATATGATGATAGATTAAGTATCTACTGACTATTTTTGATCTTCCTCTTTCGCTATGTTTTGAAATGTTTCTCTTTCTCTGTATTTTGAAATGTTTAAAGACAAACATTAATCATGCTTCTGGGGAGCACAGATTTAGCACTTTTTTGATGTAACATAATATCCCAAAGAAATGGTAAGGCAGTTCCTTTGAAACAGATGCCTAAGTCCTGCAAAGACTTATAAAATTAAATGCTATGCCTGATGTAGAGAGTCGTGGTCTGATTTCCAGCCTGTGTGACACACAGTGTGACACTGGGCCAGTGGTTAAGCTTTTTTACCTCAGTTTTACCTCTGGATAAGACTAGGATAATAGTGCCTTCTTAATTTCTCTAACCGTCATGAAGATCAGTTAGTGGCTGCAAGATATTAAAAAGAATAATTCAATTTTTTACGCTAGATAATTTTTGTTTTAAGTAATACAATCAGAAATTTTAGTAAGAACACAGTTTTAAATAGCTCTAAAAGTCAAAAAGATAAGTTGCAAATGTTCTAGCCATAACTTTTTTTGTGCTATAGTTTGAATATGAAGCATGTTCTTAATTTAAAATTAAATTAATAAAAAGTTTCAGCATGGAAGGAAGAACCATTTTTTTAAATGCCTGGTATGAAAGTCCTTTAAAACACACAACCTTAATTTTAATTAAAAAATAAATATTATGGATTCCTTTTTTATGAGGCCAGTTTTGGTGGTAACTTATTCTTAACTTAAAAGGATCTTTAACTTAATCTTAACTTAAAGATTAAGTTAATCTTAAATTAAAAAACACTTAAAAGTGATTTTTTTCTGTGGTTATTTTTGTAGTCAAAATCTTTATGATACAAGTAGTGAATTTCTTACTTGATGTTTGACAAAGTAAACTGGAGTCTGTGTGAGGTCTTTAGGTACATTTATATTACAGATGTGTAGTATATATAGTCTGTATTGATCTCATTTAGGAGAAAGGGAAGGGATGTGGCTGTGGGAGATTGTTAGAATCCTTTTGTCTCTCTGATTCTTGAGTGCCCAAATCTACCTCCATATTCAGGTTGCAGAATCATAGTCTGGAAATAATAATAATAGGGAAATACATGAAACCCATGACTAAAGTAAAGAAGTCAAACTGAAACTAAGATGCAGTTTTTATCACTGATGGAAAAAGAAATGGCTGAGACACAGTACTAAGTCTCTGGTGTTACTTACTTGGGGGAAAGTGCATGTGTGTTAGACAACATGAAGTGGTTGCAATGTTGTATTAAAGCACTAAAATCTCTAACTCTGTCACAGGTATTCCCTTTATTTCTTCCGTGATAAGTCCTTTCAAGTCTAGTAGAAATTGAAAGAGTTGAAGGAGAGTATTTGCAGTATCTTTTGCTTTTGAGGTTTATTTTGTTATGGATAGGAAAAGTAAAATAATTGAAACACTTATTCTCCTTAATTTCCCTAATTTAGAACACATTTTAAATTCATTTTAAAAGCTGATCTGTCTTCCGTTTTATTTGTTTGCTCAAGGTATATATAGGACTGCATTGATACTCAAGCAAGAAATTGAGATTTATGTTAGATTATCAGATAATTCATAAATGCTAGAGATGTTGATGGTGAGGAAAATGTGCTTGTATATTGCAATATTTGATGACATTGTATCACTTACTGTATTTCTTTGTGGAGCTTTCTGTCTCTTGCCCTTACACACGTATTACTTGTCATTTTTGTTTGTCATTACATGTAAGGTTAGAGATATGTCACATTTCATTCCCATCCTTGAGGGAGCTAGAGGCAGGCTAGAATCATAGAAATCATAGAAATGGGGCAAGAAGGGTCTTTGAGCAGTCAGTCACCCGGTCCGTCCTCCTTGCCTGAAGGCAGAATCAGATAAACCTGTGCGGTTCTTGAGGGTAGTGATTTTACAACTTCTCCAAGCATCTATTTCAGAGCTTTAATGATCTTATTTTTGGCTTTTGTCTAACCTTAATCAGCCTTTTTGTCACCTAATCCATTACTCCTTTATATATTTCTAATGTCTGTGAGGGAGTTCTGCTTTTTCATTGTTCTTCTGTGTTTGAAAATAGCTGCCATCTTTCCTGCCTTGCTTTCCTCCCTGCAAAACCAAATAATCCCTTTTCCTTTGAATTTTCTGCTCTCAGATCCTGTTTGTCATTCTGGTCTGGAACCTTTCTATTTGGTGCCTCTTTGAAATGCCAGACTGGCTACTGCACCACATCGGAGTGCTATGCTGAGGAAATGGAAAGAATGGCTTTGTGTGTCTCAGAGACAATACTCATTTCAGGGGTTTCTTTTGTATTAGTTTCTTTTTTCTGGTTTTTTTCCTGTCACCACCATGACAGGATTGAGATATATTTATCATGGGATACAGGCTAACATCCAAATCTTTTTCTGCATTGCTTTCTCGTGCTGCTGCCAATTTATACAGGCTCACACCATATCTGTCCACTTAATCATTACTTTTAAGTACAGAATTTTTTCATTGATTCCTGCTGAATTGCTTTCCTTACCTGTCCTTCCTGAGCATTGCATTCCTTCTTGTATTGTTATTCTAGCTGTGTTACCCTCTGCTTCTTGGAATACTGTATAAACATCTAAGTAACTGAGCAGGTTAATGCACTGGTCTCCCACTCGTCCCTTAAGTGATCTTACAAATAACTTTTCTCCCCTTTTGATTTTGAGGTAGTTACCTAAATTGCTAGTGCTGATAAACCAACTTTTGCTACCAGTCCCATGGAATCTAGGAAACTCTCTCTGCAGATTCTGTATGAAACAGATGTGAAGGCTAACAAAAGCCCTCCATCATCAGTATAGAAATGAGAGGTGGTTACATGCCCTAACAGGTAATATTATCCCTGGGACTGCAAATGTTCTATCATTGCAGACAAAAACATTGCAGCTGTGTTGTATTATCTTCCTTTTGTAATCCAAAAGTAAGTGTACATTCATTTCACGTTACAAAATACAAGTCTGTGGAATATGACTGAGCTGATAAGACGTATCACAGCATCCAAGTACAGTCCTTAAAATAGAGAAAGACACCCCTTCTAAGAAAAAGTGCATTTCAAAGGAACATGCTCTTCAAGAAAGAAGAGCATTGCTAAAAGCCTCTTCCACAGATGCCCAGAAGAGGACCTGGATCAAATTGCTTTAAAAATGTATCTTTACAATTTATAAAATATTAATTATAAAAAATTGCAGTCTTAGGACATAGATGAGAAAAGACACTGATCTCATTTGTTGCTGCACTGTACCTGTGCCGATAAAACCACAAGATTTAAAGATTAAGCAGAATGCTTAAAACGAGTGCTTTGTAGACTTTTTACAGAAGATTTTTGCATCTTTCAAAATTAACGCTGATACATGGTTTACTTCAGATTAAATTTAAAACACGTCTGTTGTAACCAAGGGTGTTTTCAGTCTATGCATGCAGTTCTAGAAGAGCTGATATGTAGATGTTGAAACATACAGTTAAGCATCCTGGCTAATTTTTTGTCAAGCAGCAAAAAGAAAAAGACATGTTTAACTTTATAAAGGTCTAGCAATAAAAAGTTGAAATTTTCTTTCAATCCAGTATTGTGTATTTACAAATATGCTGGGCTTTCTGAGCTCTTAGTGTTGTGCCAGACTGTTAAATTTAAGGCAAGCTTCTTGATTTGTGTAAGGACACTGAAGGACAACACATCCATTGACATCCAACTGCTCCAATTTGCTAATCTGATTAACACATTCTCTTGGGGGGCACAGCCTTTGGTCTATTTGCCAGAAGAAGCTAAATCTGTATCTCTTGAAGGCTAGTGAGACATAAGTTGTATTGCCTTTGTGTGGCAGGGTTTTGGTAAAGGGGACTACAGGGGTGGCTTTTGTGAGAAGATTCCGGAAGCTTCCCCCATGTCCAGTGAAGCCAAAACCAGCCGGCTCCAAGATGGACCCACTGCTGGCCAAGGCCAAGGCCAAGGCCAAGCCCATCAGCGAAGGTGGTAGTGCCTCTGGTAACACATTCAAGAAGGGGAAGAAGCTGCTGCACAACAGCAGCCAGAGGGAGGAGTGACAATACAGGAGAGAAACAGCCCTCAGACAGTCGGTGCAGAAGGAAGGGCAGGAGGTGCTCCAGGTGCCAGGGAAGAGATTTCTCTGCCTGGATAGAGTGTGAGGAATCCACCCTGTGAGGAGGAAGCAGTAGCAGAGATGGGTGCTGAACAGACTGCAACCCCCTTCCATGTCCCCCTCTGCCACTGTGGGAACAAGGTATAAAGAATTTGTGAGTGAAGCTGAGCCCAGGAAGAAGGGAGAAGTGGGTTGAGATGTTTGGAGGTTTAGGTTTTTTTTTCTCACTACCCTACTTTGGTTTGACAGGTAGTTAAATTTTTTCCAAGTTGAGTCTCTTCTTCTTGGTTATTGCTGAGTGATCTCTCCCTGCCCGTATCCCAACCCACGAGCCTTTCATTATATTTTCTCTTCCCTGTCTCTAAGGAAGGGAATGACAGAACAGCTTTGGTGGCAACTTGTGCCCAGCCAGCGTCAACCCCCCCCCATCAGTACTAAGCTTCAAGTAGGCATGTCCTATGAGGGACAGCTGAGGACTCTGAGCTGGTCTCTTCTGGAGAAGAGGAGGCTGAGAAGTGACCCCATTGCTCTCTATAGCTTTCTGAGGAGGGGAAGTGAAGAGGACAGTGCTGAGATCTACTCCCTGGTATCCAGTGGCAGGGGGATGTGTGGGAATGGTTCAGAGCTGCACCAGAGCAGGTTCAGACTGGGCCTTTGGAAGCATTTCTTTACATTTCGTTCATTATTTTAGGGTGGTCAAACACAGGAACAGTCCTCCATGAGAGCTGTTGTCCTCCATGGTCAATGCCCCGAGCCTGTCTGTGTTTTAGAGGCATTTGGACAATTCTGTTAAAACCACACTTTAGAATTGGTCAGCCCTGAATTGTTCAGGCAGTTGGACTAGATAATCCTTGTAGGTCTGTCCAAATGAAATAGTCTATTGTACAAGCCATCCTACTGTGTGATAAGCTTTTCTCAGAGCAACCTGAGCCCTGAGACAACTTGCATATGATATATACAGAAACTATGTGCAGCATGCAGAAAAGATTTTGGGGCTTCCTGGTTGAAGACCTGTATCTGCTCAGACTCAGAGAATCCCATTGTGTCGGAAGATGATAACAACCCTGGTACTCATGGCAGCTGTTTTGGATGGATGTAACTGTTTCATGCTGACACATAATGTTTCAGATGTTCTTCTTTCATGATTGTATTTCTGGCTTCATAATCTCTTTCCCCACCCTACCAATGCATAGCTAAGATACCAAAACACTAGATTGTTTTTACCTCCTGATTTTGTCTTCAGTAATTTCACATTTTCAAGTTTCTTCATTATAGTCAAGTCATATAGTCTTTTAGGCAATTATTATGAAACCATAAGTCAGGGGTAATGATGCTTGTAACTGAAAGATGCTGGTTTAACTCTACCGGTGCTAATTTACCTCAAGGACGCAATACAGATAACACGCAGAAGAAAAAATACAGAAATACATAGCGCACAATTATTTACCTTGCGGAAATAATTAACATTTAGATGACTCACTTATAATAAGGAGCAAAGAAGAAAGCAATGTGAACAAGGAAGAAAACACTGTAAACAATTATTCAAACTGAAAATTCAAAAGGCAGTTTGTCTAGATATAGATGATGAAGCAAAAGTGTACAGGTGATGAATTAGACAATACCTTCATTTTGGGCCATGCCTCTTATGATTGCAGTGTGTTGGAAAATGGTTTTAAAATGCAGTGAATTTTAATAAGAGTTATAAGGGATATTCTGTTGCATCTGCTGAAGTTTTAATAGAAAACTATGATTGAATATGTCTTAATTCAAGTAGATCATAATGATTTATAAAGAGGATTTTTAAAAAAAATAGTTAATTTTTAATATTTATTACAAGGTTTAACCAGGAACTGATCTGGAGTGCTTTTGTTTTTTCCTAAATGCCCTTATAAAACTGTAAGTTTGTGAGATTGTTTTGCCTGTTTCCAGTCCTTGCATTTTGGTTTTCTGGGCATAAAAAAAATATGCATCTAGTAGTTGGTGTTCCAGCTACCTGATTTCACTGGGCTTTCAAATCCTGGTTCTCAGTCTTCTCTATTTGAAAAAAATACATACAAAAAATGTGGGCATGAGAAATTTCAGTGCTAAACTTCATGCTTCTTTTTAATAGCTTAAGGCTTTTTTGTGTAAGTAATCACTCATTCCAGCATAGTTGGTTTGGTTTGGTTTTTTGGTTTTTTTTTAAGAAAACTCAATTAAAGAATGGAACGTTTAGTCACTGAAAGCAGTGGGTGGTTTGAGGCAATGTCTGTAGGTTTGTCTCAGACATACAAAAGGCCAATTGACCCAGATCCTTCGATCCTGCAAGTAAAAGTGGCTGAACTGTGCTAAAGCAGACTTGAGAAAGCTACAGGGCCAAGTCCTGATGTCTCTATGAAGCTATGTTTCTTTGAATTTGAATCCACTTATTTTTAGTTATTATAAATGTTTAAGGATCTTCAGCCAACAAAGTGCAGTGGATTCCTTCTGCCTGTTTTCCCAGGAACTCTGCATTGCTTTTTTTCAACCAGCAGTTCATCTAGATATGGTGGATATAAACAGGAAAAGCTGCTATTCCTTCATGATCCAAGTGTTCATCAAGGTCAGCCATACTTCTGGCCTCAAAAGGATCAATGTCATTTAGGATGGTAGAGCTTGATGGAGAAATGGGGGTAAGAGGAGAAGAGGGAGTCATAGACAAGGATGAAAATAGTGGTAGTAGGAGGAATGATGTCATGCAAAAAAGGGGTCAGCAAAGTGAAAAGAGGCTGTTGAAATGTGAATGAAAGACAGAAAAGTGGTGCAGCTCAGAGCTGGAGAGGCATCTGTGACTGAAAGTTTCTTGGGTCAGGGGAATAAGGGAGGAGGAGAAGCACTGGGGATTCTTAAGTGAACTAGAAGAAGAGTCATGCAGGTTTATTTCTGGGACACGTCTGGTATTAAGGACCAGTTAATGTAGGTAGCTGCCCATATTACCTAGCATGGGGTGGCAGAAAAGTAAAAATGAAGTGTTTATAATTCTTTGACAATAACTATGTCTTCGTAAAATCAGCAACCAGGTAAGAACAGTCTATTGAATTCTGTTAGTATTCTGAGTGGAAATTAGATTGGAGCAAACAGGAGAAGGCTGTTCATCTTGATACAACACGTATCTTGTTGCTGATTAGGGTAGATGAGGACTGATCATGAAAATGGGGAGTTGTGGTTTAGGGGGTTTTTTGTGTTTCTTTTTTTTTCTCCTGTTGTTTTAAATTTAAAACTTGCATTATTACTATTAGTTTTAAGTGGCATATTTTGAAAATTATTAGAACACCACCAGTATATATGATGAGAATTGCTGATTAGGTTTTTTTCTCCCCATCTCCTCCTGGAAAAAAAAAATAAAACCCAAAAACCAAACCAACCAAACAAAAAACCCAACCAAACAAAAAACCCAACAAAACAATAAACACCAAAAAACCCCCAAATATACTTTTTTCCCCCAAAAGGCAAAGAACCTCACACACACTTTAACACTTCATACACTCACATTAACTCTTTCAAATCCATTTCTTGGAGCGTATTTTTTTCAGAGAAATCTTTTGCCTTTCTAGTTGTACATTTTGTTCTCATCCTGTGAGATTTCCTTACTTGGTCTGTGTTCATTGCTGTGACCAAAGGCTTCCGTTTTTGTTGCTGAATCCTGCTGATTTTTAATACTGTTAAGAGTGACACACTTTTCTCTGGCTTAGCCTTGAAGAAAAAGGTTTTGTGTATTTATATGGTGAAAATTAAAAAGTTGTATATTCTTTGTGTTTTACAGTGAATTAAAGGTGATTTTATCATTAGTGGCATTGCTGTTTTGCATGTTTATTCTAAGTTAGAAGTAAAATTACACAAATCATTCTAAAATCTTATTTATTTTGTTAGTATGTATATTTTCCATGGGCAGTGGCATGATTAGAATACAACAGCATATTTTATAAGTAAAATGCTGTCATTTCAAATCCAAACCATTATTTTTATTATTTCTGTACAGCTCTTTGAATCTTTGAATTCAAATCCAAGTAAATGGTTTTCATTTACTGTAATGGAAGACCAAAATACTTTAAAACCTCTGTTCTCAGTGTCAAATAAAAAAAAAATTAAAAAAAAATATACCTGCACACCTGCAGTCCTCTACTCTTTTTCTTCTGCTGAATTAGCACCTCTTTGACTCTAGTGAAAAGATTGTTCTGAACTGGAAGCAATCTTAGGGGAGGAATTACCGTTTAGGAATCTCATTCCTATTAGAGTTGTAGATAAAATAGGTAGGAAGGCCAAGCATTTTGGGCTTTATAAATCTTGTGATCTTTGCTATATTCAGTTTTCAAAAGAGTGAAAGAAGGTCACTTTGTCCTATAAATATCCTATAGTGGGAGCATTAGGATAATTCCAGTGCCCCAGTCTTGTCAGTCTCTGCTGGATGTGCTGTGAGTATGTCTTTCAAGTAAGAGTGAGACTTCCAGGGATTCAGGCTTCAGCAGGTGCCTAGCTACTGGGCTGGCTGTTCTGGGTGTGCCCTGAAAGCAGCCTCCTTAAACCAAGCAAAGAGATAATTAAAACACGTAAACATGTCCAAAAAATCTTCAGATTTTCTGGATAGCAGTTTTGGAGCTGAACACAAATGTTTCTAAGGTGACAGGTTGCTTAAGCTGTTCTTTGCATCTCATGCCAGTATGGCACTTCAAAGCAAAAATGCCTATTTGTCTAGCTTTTCTGTGCACACAGTGCTGCATTTGTGTTTAAATAAGGGCTGTTAACAAAATGTAAGTTGATGTGACTGTACAACTTTGGGAAACAAAATTTAATAAAGATATATATTCATTAAGATAAATAGGGTATGGTCTCTAACCCCATCAATAAGATAAATAGGGTTTGGTCTCTAACCCCATCTTTACTGAGATCAATCTAAGTTAATTTTTTCTAAAGATCAGGTATTTTTACATTTTATTAATCTCTCTTCCCCTTTTAGTCAGGACCAGAGCTGCTATAAAAAATATTTGCAATTCATATTTCCAAATATCCTGTGTACATATGCAGTTATTCTCAGCTGGAAGCAAGTCTGTTTCTAAGACTGCCTATTTTCACAAGAGCATCTTCGTTACAAAGAAGAAGAGCCTTGCACTGTCTCTTCTGGGCTCCCTGACCTCTATCTCACATTGCAGTATTTGAGACGTGGCCATAGGTAATGAAGATGCTCGGGCACTGAAGGCCCGTTTGCAGTTTGAATGGCAACCAGCTCAGCAGGTTGCTGTGTACACAGCCCCGTTCATGCTAATGCCTGCACAAAGCAGATGAGAGCAGAGCATGATTATGGGCACAGTCAAAGGCCATCTTCACTTCCAATTGCACTTCTGTGTACTGGATTTGACAATGTCTCTCGTTTCCTTTGGAAGTACCTCTTTGCACTTGCACGTCCTGTCAGGATGGTATGCATGGTGCCGTGAGCTCCAGAAGGAGGTAACCATTTCCTATCAGTTAGGTAATTTTCCATTAACTCTCTTATCTGTCAGACCACTTGCAAGTATTTTCCAAAGCGTCTGTAACACTGTCTCTTTCAAAATACAGCTCCCAGCTACATTAAAGACCCTTAAGGACACAGGTGTCCGATGTTGCATCAGTTTGACTACAATGGAAGTACAAGAGACAGTTTTCTTGACAAGTAGCTTTGTGTCTCATTTCTTTTTGCTTGTGTGTTTACATATGTATATACCTATGTTTTACATATAATTTATAAAGATGTAGGAATGTTTATGTCAATCTTTCTGCTTCTGTTGGTTATACTAGCATTCAAGTAGAGAAGCACTTTGTTGAGGGAAAAAATGTGCAAAATTCAGATGAGAGATTTTATTATAGTTTATTTTGTATATTTACTGGTATTTAAATTGTTTAAATATAAGGAAAAATTGTGAAAGTGTGTTTATACTGATTGATTCTACCCTCCTGCTCTTGCAACAAAGAACATTTCCCATATTTCCTCTCTCAGAATTTTATCTCTCTCCAAGGGAAAATACTTGTATCAGATATTAGGCCTCCTTTCTCTTAGCCTGTTAGTAATGCAGTGTCCCTTCTCCTGCTGTTCCAACAGCAGCCCCCCATACACAGTGAGGAACTTCCATCTGTGCCTGTTTCAGACTGGTTTCTGGCTTCTTGACCACTGCTGCAGCTGGATCTGCCAACCCAGCTGAGGTCTCCCTAGTGTCTTGTACAACAGCACTGCATTCTTTGACAGCGCTGGTAGAGTCCCTGCCAAAATTTTCCTGTTATTTTGTTTGTCTTTCTCACTGTTGTGTTGGACTAGGGGTGAGTGGCTAGTTCATAGTCCTTTTGAGTGGTTTTAGGTTGTTACTAGTGTGTCTACAGTGTAAACATCTGTACCTAAGCTGATTGCCCTGAACTCCTCCCTAGTCTCAGAAGCCACTGGGGATCAAATGAGTGGAATTTAAAGCACAGTTAATTTCTCTTCCAATAAGGTGTCTAACTGTGGTCAAATGAATCACATCTTAGAATGTTTATTACTCTTCTCTGACTGTAAAAAAAAAACCCAAAAACCCAAAGCAAACAAAAAAAAAAACCAAAAAAACCCCACAAACTCCAGCTAATTGTCAAGGATAGATTTAGACACTCCAAATATCCAAATCAAGAGGATATTAAATTATTTAATTCAATTTAATTTAATTCTCTAATTTGATTTCTTGTGATTCAGAATACTTTCCTTTTTTACTTTTCTTTTTTCTTTTCTTGCATTTATGTCTTCACATTTTTATTTCTTTTCCACTGCTTAAGTATACTGTTTTAATTTTTTTAGATGTCTAAACATATCTCTCAGTTTTGTCTTGAGCACATGGACAGGCATTGACTTAAATACAGGTCTAACAGGCTAACTTACCTTGCTTATGATATCTTACAACTTTGAAATACACGTATAACAAAGTGTTGTGCTTCTGGGGTTTCACCTTCGGAGGATTCAGTTACTGGTTGTACAAAATAGAATCCTGGTCTTTTTAGCTAAGGATTTCTGGTATCTTCTGAGTTACTGGAAAACAGCTGAAATTGCAAAAGTCAACATCTTGTCAGTTTTTCTTGGACAGCAAATGAGTAATAACTTCTGCTTAGTCTGGGATGACTTTATTTTGTCTTTACTTTTCAAATTCATGTGTGCAATTGCAGCTTACAGATTTTACTATGTCTATAGAACATTTAAGTTGAAGGTAGAAAGTTAAGTTAGAAATTTAGGTTAAGGAAAATTTCATGGACCTTGTGTTTTTGCTGCTTGGCAATGAAGGCATCTACTTAGAGAAAATTCTTTTCAGATGACATTAATGCAATCCATGTTTCATAGAAAATGGCATAGAATCTTTAGGCAGTTTATTGTATCATCTTATTTCCATAGTTCTAAAATTGTGAGATGCAGGATTTTTTTTTTTTGCATATTCTTTGCTGTGCTGTAATTAGTGCAAGTGATTCTGTAAGAACTCTAGTATAGCACCTGTTTCATTTTGTAGTAAAGTTGCTGATCTTATCATATAAAGTTGAAAGGAACCGAAATGAAGTTTGGAGATTTACACTGCCATAATATCAGCAAGATGTAAGACCCCATCCCACTTCCACAGAATAATGTTCCAAATAGTGCTCCCATTTATTTTAATACTGCAGATCAGAATATGGATGAATCTCCTGTAAAACAAAGTGAATCAAGGCAGGGCTAATGCATCTTTTAACTTATGACTATTTTATTTATTATGCAGACACACACACCTCTGCGTGAGCAGGTTATCAGTCTGTCATTTCTGGTTTATGGTAAAGAGTTCACTTTAGTTTGTCAACTTTGCATCTATTTATGAAGCTGTAGATAGTTTTAATGAGCCCCCTGAAGGTTATTAGGAGCTGAAAGTGTATGCGCAATAAAGCAGTATGCAATGATTCATGGGCTGTTTGCTTCCTTGGCATCTCCAGCAGTGCTTGTAAAATATTTTGAGATCCTTAGATTAAAGCTGTCTTAACCTAAATTATGACATGTAGATTTTATCTATGTGATGACATGTATGCACGTAGAGGTACTGATTCATAGGCAAAGCTCTAGATAATCCTTATGTATGACTGAGCTGTGAATATTCAGGCCAGTAATTATATACTATAGAGATAATATTCTTGAAATAATACATTAAGTATGTCTCAGTGATCCAGTGAATCGTAGAATAACTGAATTAGATATCATTATAACTTCTCAGTTTCAAGCTCTTATTTTCAATGCTTCATGACAGTGCTGTGTCCAAAATTTGTCAGAACACTAGTGTGGCACAATATGTTTCTGTACTGCAAAGAGCAAAAGAAGTGCTGCTAGTCAGGGTCCTTCCTCTGTACCTTCTCCTCGTCTCCAAATTCATGTACACCACTTAATCACTGTTGCTCCAGTAGGAGGAAGTAGTAGTGGCTCCAGCCAGTCTTTCATTTCATTCTTCTGCTGTTTTGATCTTTAAAGATTTCTGTACAAGTCACTGAGAAAACTTTATTGAGAAGATTCACACTGATCGCTGAGTTTACTCTTAAAAAAAGAGTTCTACTTTCCTTTTCTTCCTTTTCTAAGATCCAACAGTTGCATACAAAAATTAATCTCAATTCAGGAGCTTGCTTTGGTTACAATTACAAGAACCTTCTGCATGACTTGAGCTAACTAATTAAAATTCTCATTAAAGTCTGAGCCATTGAAGCAAAGTGCTAATACATCATTTCTCTTCACTTAACAATTTATATATTTTCAGCATCTAATAGCCTTCACAGGGATCATTCCATTCATTCATATGCCTCTAAGTAGTTATATTCTGGCCCATATTTCCAAAAATGGCCCCTGTATTTGGCATAATTGCGGTGTTCTAGACTCAAAAAGCCCATCCAACAAAGTCCTCAGTGTATGTGCACATGTGGTTTCAGTTCAGTTAGTTAGTTGAGATGTAAAATTTTCCAGTCACTGAAGATAATTGCTTTTGACCATTTAGCCCCAGTTTCTGATGCGTGTGCTCACAGGATTCCTCTCTGATGTCTCAGAAGTTGTAAAGCTCCTTATAGTATGTCAGATTAGGAACATGGGGCTCTTCCTCGCCTGTATTGCTCTTTGAGGGGCACCACTTGTTCCAGGCATCTCAGCCTCAAAACTGTTTTGCATGGTGTTGACAAGGTGTTGCATACTTGAAGGTAGCTACCCCTGAGTTTTTATATTTAATGGGAAAAAATCAATCACATGTGTGTACAAATACCTGCTCTTCGGGTTTGTGTGTATATATGTGGGAGGAGATGAAGTCTAGAGATCTGTGAATAAATGGTTCTCCATTAAAAGTGTAATCGGAGGAACAATTTCTTATTTTCACAGGCTAGCTCAGGTTAAACACTGAAAATTATTTCTTTTTTCCCCTTTCACCTACATGGACTTCCAGCCATATCTGCGCACAGGATTGTTATATAGCTGTAGTGAGAAAAAATGTAAATCTCACTGAAAACGGCTGTAAATCTTTAGTTCGGATTTATTGGCACTGCCCCTAACCATTCTGATGAATACTTGATTAATTTTCATAGTTGCCCCGCAGAGGGTAACTAAAGAAAAACGGATTGATTTCAAGTACATCTTACTATCCTTTCTAGTGTTTAATGGATTACCAAGTGGATTGGAAGGTGTAGTGAAGGTGAAGCGGGTTTTAATTAAATATTTTCGCTTCTTTTCAGTATACCTCTGCTCTGACCTATGATGCTGTTCAAGTGATGACTGAAGCTTTCCGTAATTTGCGTAAACAGAGGATTGAGATCTCCAGAAGAGGAAATGCTGGAGATTGTCTTGCAAATCCAGCTGTACCCTGGGGTCATGGTGTAGAAATAGAAAGGGCATTGAAACAGGTAGCTTCCCTGGAGTGGATGCTGGGATGAGTGCATGTGTGAAGTCTCTTTAAATGCTTGAAAAAATCTTCCAGTCTCCTAAACTGTCTGGATCTTGCTGGGAATAATGTGGAAGTGAAGTCCTCAGGAACCTGGCTAAGATAATATGTTGCATATGAAAATGACTCTGAAGTGAATGTTTTTGAAATTTCAATAATCATTTGTGGAAATAAAACCACCTTTTCTAAAAACAAAGAAACTTAATTCTTCTACCACTTCCATCTTCATCTATTATAGGTTCAGGTGGAAGGGCTAACAGGAAATATAAAGTTTGATCAGAATGGAAAGAGAATCAATTTTACAATAAACGTCATGGAACTCAAAAGTACTGGTCCTCGGAAGGTAATTTGAATTGTCTTATAGTGTCTTTAAAGGTTTTACCATTCTCAGCAATGGGTTAAGGTAGGTACTGAAACATTAGATTAATTAAAGAATGATTTGTGATAATATTTATTCATAGGTGTATTGTACAGTGGTCTTACAGAGTGAAGTAAACATAGGTATTATTTCTTTCTAACAAATATGATTTATTATTTCTGGTAAGTACTACATAAGAGTGTTTTCAGTTTTGTGGATTAAACTTTTTGCTTTCTGATCTGATTTGCTAAACGTGAGCCAGCATTTGGAGAAATACTTTTCTGAATGACAGAAGCTGGATACAGCTTTTCAGTGATGTTTTAATAAATGTGTTTGTCTTTCTGCTGTAATTTTGAATCTTTCAGGAAAAGCCAGTTTCTTACATCTTGCTAATCTGGAGTATTTCAAGTTTACAGTGTGTGATGTTGATATTGAAACCTGTTACTATGTGAATAAAAAAGGGTATACTTTAGACAAAGTAATGTGAACAAATGTCATTAGTTCAAACTTTTTTACTGTTTGCTGTAGTCTTTCACTACATAATTAGAAATGCTTACAGTGGTAAATCCATAAATATAACTGAAATAGTTCTCTGTGAGCACACATCAAGGGCAGAGTAATAACATGCTTTACTTTTTCTAGAAAAGTTCGTATTCACTAGTGTCTGTGCATCCTATACACTCTCTTTAGATTGGATATTGGAGTGAAGTGGACAAAATGGTTGTGAACCCTCTTGACGGCCCTCTTGGAAATGAATCTTCAGGACTAGAGAATAAGACTATTATTGTCACCACTATTTTGGTAATTAACCTCCTATTTTGTCAGAAGACAGTCTGTCCTACAATGATTTGTTTCTCAACATTATGTTAGTTTAAATATACTGTCTCTTTATTATTTGGGGTTGTGAGCTGTTACTTACTGTGAAACATCATAAAATCTAGAAGTTAAGGAAATGTATGTGGTTCAGTATGCAGTTTTGATTTGTAGAGGATGAACAGTCTTTGATTGAACATCCTAGAAAGTTATGGTTTTTAGACCTGAAAAAGGAAATTAAATACCTGCTTCCAAAGGAGAGGAACTTTCTGAGAGGCAGAGCCATAGTGTTCGTTCTAGAGAGTAGATTTTGGCAAGCAGCAAAGAGACTGGTTCTTATGCCTCAGGATTTTAGCTGCTATGGATTGGTAAAGTGTAAAATAAAATGTTAAGAGTTGTATTCTGATTGTTTAGAAATTAAATTGTATATTATCGTAGAAGAGCATTTTTTTTGTGAATTGCACAACTTGTTTATCAGTTTGGACAAGCCATAGGTTAGCATAGGAATTTCTCTGGATGTAAGAACAGTTCTGTAACAACTGAGCAAAGAGGAAATAAATTAATACAACTTATGACTCATCACCAGTTCTGCTGATGATAGAACTTTAGTGCATAGTAATAGATGTCTTACCTATTGTTTGTACAGCAATTTAATAAAAGTATAGCCTTGAGAGCCTCAAGTGTTTTCCCAGGGAGAGATGTGGTTGTGAAATAGAAAATAATTTTCTTGTATAAGACAACAACAAAAGCAACTAAATCCCTTTGCCTTCTTCCATCCAAACTGTATGAGAGAAAGAAACTGATTTTGGAATTTACTCTTTCTTCTCTGAATGCGTAACTCCTGTTAACATTCATGGTCATTATTAACATACTTCTGGGAATCACTATGCCTGTAAGTATTGTTATTTGTGTATGACTCTGGAGAATGCAGCTTTTAAATGTGTTAAAGACATGTCACATTAATAATTAACAACTAACGTACACATAGCATGTATGATTCAGATGGTATCCGCTCTCTTTTTTCACATGTAAAAGGGAACATGTTGATCTGTGAAGTGTACAGCTGATGAACATCTCTGTCAAGTAGCTAAGGCAAGTTCTTTCTGTGCAGGAGTCCCCATATGTCATGATGAAGAAAAATCACGAAATGCTTGAAGGAAATGATCGATATGAGGGCTATTGTGTGGACTTAGCTACAGAAATTGCTAAGCACTGTGGATTCAAATATAAGCTCACAATTGTTGGGGATGGCAAGTATGGGGCAAGGGATGCAGACACGAAAATCTGGAATGGGATGGTTGGAGAGCTTGTTTATGGGGTAAGAAAATTTTCTATAATAAAGCCATTAAAGATGACTGATGGAAGGAGTGGGATTTGCTTTCATTTTCTCTGTAGAGTGTAGGAAATTTATCTAATTAATTTGATAGGAATTATTAACTTCTAATGGCATGAAAAATTTTGAAAGTAAACCATTAAGTTACGTTTTAAATGCAGATGATGTTGGGGGGACGTGAATGCATATTTCATCCTTCTGACCAGGTGAAAAGCAAAGTACTTTGCTAAACTTTTAAATGCCATATGCTTTTAATAGGGCATATATAAAAACAAAAGCTTGGAATACACCAACCATGTGGCTATATGTATTTCAGTATGAGCTCAACTAAAAATTTCTGAAATTTTCCACAGGATGTTCTCGGTGAAACAAATGTTGCTGGTGTCTCTGCTGTCCTATTTTCTATTTGTGAAATGCCATAGAAACTAAACCATTTTTTGCTCTGTTCATTGCATTAGCTATTATTTGCTTTTTTTCTTCCTTTACAGAAAGCCGATATTGCAATCGCTCCATTAACTATAACATTGGTGAGAGAAGAGGTGATTGACTTCTCAAAGCCCTTTATGAGCCTGGGGATATCAATAATGATCAAGAAGCCTCAGAAGTCCAAGCCAGGAGTGTTTTCATTTCTTGATCCGTTAGCATATGAAATCTGGATGTGCATTGTTTTTGCCTACATTGGGGTCAGTGTAGTTTTATTCCTGGTCAGCAGATTTAGCCCATACGAGTGGCACACTGAGGAATTTGAAGATGGAAGAGAAACGCAAACTAATGAATCAACTAATGAATTTGGGATATTTAATAGTCTCTGGTTTTCCCTGGGTGCCTTTATGCAGCAAGGATGCGATATTTCGCCAAGGTTGGTTACTCACTCATTTCAACTTTGTGCATTTTTGGTCTCAGCCATCTCAGCCAGAAGAGGTTCGTGGTGCATATATTTTCATTCTTGGAGAGGAATTAATTGCAATGTTTTTTCCCTCCCTAAAGTCACAGAAGTCCTTGAAATAAAAGCACTTGTCTGTGACATAGGGTCAGGATGTAGTTGATCGATAATATCTTAATGTCGATCATAAATTTTCCAAGTGAAGTTATATACACCATGCAGAGACTGTAAAATGCATAAGGTTCACATCATTCCATGCCTTCTTGGAGGGGTACCGTGTTTTTGCTGCATATTCCCATTTTACAGTTGACAGTGCATATGGTTCACAACAACTGTAATGGGAAAAAAGGATAACATACTAGTCACGAACTTCACAGGCAGCACTTTCCCTCTACACTCACTACATATCATAACATGGTTATTAACACATTCCCCAAGAGAGACTTGAACTGAAATAAAAGTCCTGTGATGTCTCTAATTTCATGTGGATAGTTGCGAAACATTGCTGTTTTTCCATGGCCTAGTTTTAGAAAGTCACAAAGGAAATTGTGAAAATGAATCTAAAGGTCCAGTTTATAAGCGCTTAATTCCTCATGGATTTTCTTCTACTTTATTAGGGACAACTATAAAGCACTTAAGTTAATTCCTTCTCAGTTCATTAAATATTCTATTTTGCTTGTTCACAAGTGTTTCTAGCCTTGATTCAGCGAAGTAGTAAGTAGGTAGGTAAAGAGCTGTTTGCTGCTTGAAGGAAATACAGTAACAATTTAAATAAGGCAGCCGGGTTTAAGGAAATCAAACCAGAAGACTTGGTTAAAACTGCTTAGGATAATTACATTGCTTGTAAACATTATGAAGTAAGACTGAGAACAGGTCAATTTCTAGCAAGTCCAGAATTGGTTGGTGGTCAAAATAAATCATACAAAGGGAGCATTTCTTAGATACGAGTCATGCATCCCAAAAGGCAACAGCAGGTTTTCAAGTTGTTCTGCCAAAGACATACCAGCATTTACTGTGTGAGTACTTAAGCAATTCTGTGTAAAGGCTGCTGTTATCACAGTGGGAGATGCCAGCCTTTATGATGAAAGATGCAATGCATTTGGCATGGAACACCGTAAGAACCGTATACAAGAGACAAGACAGCGAAGAGGGCAAGTTGTTGCAGATCATGAGAAGTTGTGTTAATGTCACTCCTGTGGGGTTTTTGTATTGATTACACACTTCACAGCTGGAGTTGTCTGCTAAGTCACCTATTTGTACAAAATTATTTTTATTGAATCAAAGCTATATTAGAATTATGATCTTTTTCTTGTTATCATTATTATTTTATTAGCTATGAAAGCACAATGATTGTTTTATATGGTTTGATAGCTTTTGAAAGGTAGTGCAAGAATAGTGATAGCAAATGGTCATCATAAAAGGTGCACGAAACTCAATTTTGGATATTCAATTTGTAGTTTCAGTGAAGCATTTAACTTTATTTCATTGCAAACATAATTTGGAGGAAGGTGGTTAGTTTTTATATTATCTGTTTACTATAAAAATAGAAAAGGGCTGAAAAACACTTGTTATTTCTGCTTTTGCAAAACATTTCACTGTGGAATTTGAACTGCCTACAGATGAATCAGAGTGCATATAAAAAGGACTATCTTCAGGCATCAACAAAATACCTTTCTGAAGTTAAATTTTGCACTACTGCAATCATTTCTCTAATAAAAATGACAGCTGCTCTAAGACCTTTAGAGTAGACAAGTTACTAGGGTTCCCTGAGTCTGAAATAGAAGGTGGTGCTGAGTAAGACTGGACCACCTGGAAATGGTCTGTAATAGCAGTCCCTATGTTGCCTTATGGGTGCTAGAGGAACAAAAGAGTAGAATAAAATATTATGTGATAATCATAAGTTAGAGCAAAGTTTTCCTCATCTTTTCTGAGAAATGAGTGTGCTCTCCCTTCTGCCAGATAATATCTTTTTAAGTAAAAAATAGGGTGCAAAAATTTATGTAATTGTGCACAGAAGTTTTTATTTTAGTACTTAAAGGTCTGATAAATTAGATGCTTCTAAAGTGTGGGTTCATGCTAGCATATTTTAGAAACTTTTCAAAACGTACATAAAAAAGAAGTCTGTGATAGACTGTCTGGGGAAATTTTGAATACAAATGACACCCCAAATAATTCTACTTGTAAAATTCATGTGGGAGCATATTTTCTGGATTAGTAATTGTCCAGAATTTTTTTCACAAAGTCAGTGGGTCACAGATCATGGACTTTTAAAAATTATTGTCATTTATAGAGTCATCAATGCAATATAAAGTGCCATAAAGTTGGCAGTTATTAAATACACATTGACAGATTTTACTTTGCAAATATATAATATAATATAATCAGTGTATCTTATAACTCAATATTTTACCTGGAGAATTATTTTATATTCTAATTACCTCCATTTCAAAATAAGTGTGTGATGTTTTTTCAAAGGTGATGGAAAGCATCTTTGCAGAATACATCTCACTTTAGAATGAGCTTAAAATAATTTTTCTTCTGTGGTCCTTCTAATAACACATTTTGGACCTTATCTGACTTGATTTTCATGTAGTAGAGTGATTTAGTGAGTCTGTTGTGACATGGAAGAAATCTTTCAATGTCAGAATTATGACAGAGATTTTATACAGTAGCAATTAGAAAAAAAAAATTGTCCAGAATTGGTTCTATTTAATTTTGTTAGTAGCTTACTAAATCTACTTTGCATAACTATAATTTTTAAATGTACATATATCTCTATATATACTCCATGTCAGAATTAGTTTGTGCTCTCATTCACAGTAGAGTAGGCTGTATGAATGATGCCTAATTTGTTTACTTAATAAATAGAAGAGACACACCAAGACATACCTAAGCTACTGCAGTGCCCTAGTACTAGACTTTCAGCTACATGTGCATTTCTGCCAAATAATTAAGCACATCTCCAAGGATTATGAACTGCTGCCTATATTGTCTTGTTTGGAAACAAAGTAGTAATTAATTTCAAACTTTAAAGGATCGGGGAAAAAATGCCAAGTTTGACAATAATTAAATATCAATATTTCTCTTACATTAGTTTCTGTTACTGAAAATTACTGAGTTGAGATATGTGCTTTATGCTGTTCTGTATATTTTCTTGAGTTCTCTTTTCTTCTTTCTTCTTGAGCAGGAGAAGCAAAACACAGATCCATAAGAGCCCACCTGCTGCAGTTATAAACATCAGATTATTATTTTTATTTTTAAAAATATACTTTCTTCACCGTTTTTCTGTATTATCACTGATTGTTTCACGTCCAGTCCTCAGTTTGTTAAATGCTTGTATCTTTCAAAAGTCGTGTGCACTTTATAGCCTACAGATATTCCCTGGGCAAGCTTTTCTTACAAATAATGCTGTTTGTTTCTCAGTACAGATAGTGCACAGCAGCATAAGACATTGTTTTGTGGAAATCCGTCTTTGTCTGAATGTCTTAGGAAAACAATCAAGGCCCTTGATTTTAAAGTGCATACTGGTTTATCTGAAAGCACTGTTTTGCTGATTTTGTTTGATCCTCATCATAATGTCTCACAAAACCACTTCAGAGGGAACAAAAAGTTTGTGTTAAATATATCACATTATGATGGGAGCAGTTTCCTTCAAGAGTTGTCAAAACTTTGAAGAACTGAATCACTAAGTTCTCCCAAAAGTAAACTCTGGAGTCCTGATTTCAGCAAAGTCCAGGAGATCCAGTGGAGAATGCCTTGATTTCCCATCTGATGCGTATGCAGAGCTGGACTCTGAGATAGCCTGAAATGCTTCCCTATAATATAATGCATCATTTGCATGAAACTGATGACGTGTTCCTTTTTAGGACTTCCATTTCACTTTACAAATCCATTTCATACTTGTTACTAGATCCCTGTCGGGGCGCATTGTTGGAGGTGTGTGGTGGTTCTTTACCCTCATCATAATCTCATCCTACACGGCTAACTTAGCTGCCTTCCTGACGGTTGAGAGGATGGTGTCTCCCATTGAAAGTGCAGAGGATCTTTCCAAGCAAACAGAAATTGCTTATGGGACATTAGATTCTGGCTCCACTAAAGAGTTTTTTAGGGTAAGAATCTCTACTTTTTAGATTTTTTTCTTTTTTAAAGATTGTTTTAAGTAGGTCTTCACACATGTAAATGTGTTTTCCCTTGGCTTTATTAAAAGATTGCTATGAACGTATGATTTGCGCAGCTCAACTCACAAGTATAAGTATTCCCATGTATTGGTAATTGTTACATTTTATTATTTATATACAAATATAAGGGTCTTGATATAAATATGTGAAGCAAAATTACCTAAAAAAATACTCCACTATACAGTGAAAAAAAAGGTATGTTTGAAGAAGGAAGGTGGTGTCCTTTATCTGTTTAATAGCTCTGCTAAATTTTAGGTACCCATGCAGTGAATAAGAACATGGGAAGGTGCACATTCATATCTTAATAAATATTCTACATGATTTTTCCACCTTGCAGATGGGGAATGGGATATAATCCTGCTGGTTGCCGTAGAAAATACATGCCTGCTTTTGAATAGAGTTCTTACTTGTACTTGCGTTACATTAATGCCTTGGAAGCCTGTCAGTCCTCACCTCCTGCCTCTGGGTATTGCAGTTTTAAAAATACATGAAACTTCCAATGTGTGAGTCTCAGGCTGCCCTTGAGACATCAGCTAGCCTGGTGAAATCCATCCAGCAGATGAGTGAGAGACTAAGGCTGCTGTGTCTCTCACTGCACAAAGGAAGCGCATCTGAAGTGCTAAAATAGAAGGAAACTGCTGTTTTGATGGTTTTTGCTGCATGACGTTACATTTAACAAAATGTATTTTAAAATAGTTATAAATAATTCATTTACGTTTCAAACATACGCTGACATGAAAATGAAGTTAAACAGGTTCTCACAGATATTTTTTATATACTGTATAATTAGACCAGTAACTTCTAGATTATGGTTTTCACTGGATCCTGTAATACATACTTAACTGGTAATGGACTAAATAGGAATAGTATTTGTCTCAACTGTAGAAATGTTCTGATTTTGAAGGTAGGTTCAGTAATAAAACCTGCTGCTGATTGCATTCCTGTTGGCTCAACTAAAACTAACATCAGGGGTGTAAGCTGGTAAAAATGAGACTGGGTTTGTGACAAGAGTGTTTAGAAGCATTTAGAAGTATACAGGCGTGTTTCTGGTTTTGTGAACATAAACCCTTTAGAACATGGCTGTGCTGGGGATTGAATGTGAATTAACAGTAGGTCACTTCTTTTGAATAGTTTCTCCTTAGAGATTTTTAAGCATTTCTGTTTTAAACAAGAAGTGTTTGTATGTGCATACATTAGTAGCTAGTTGTACTCCTAGCACGTGTGCATATTTCCACTTTTGCACAACTAGTGTTCCTGGCGATTGCTTGAGCATTGAAAACTCACTTTTGTTAAAATTAGGTAGAGGCTTTGTGAAGGCATACTCTTCATCTTTGGTTTAGTTATTTTTGGGTCTGCACAAAAACAACTCTAATGGTCTCTGGAAATTTCTACTCAGCAATTTCAATCACAAGTTGGTACAGTATGTGCAAAACAACTTCTTAATCTGATGCCCCTCTATCTACTGTTTTCTGAAAATCACTTAAACTTGTCCAGTTACTTTTCAAGAAATAACAACTGTCAGAATTTCTTTTTAAGAGTCCTCAAACTCAAGTTTCAAGAACGATACTTGCTCTGCTGAAGACAATGTGAAAGGAATCTCTAGCACTAAGGAGACTAAAATTTCACCTAGAGTGTATCTGTATTCTGACTGGATTGGACTGGATGTGTGATTTTTATATGACCTGAAATTAGCACTCAAATTCTTTGAAGAGCTGAAAACAACTTGAGTGTATTTCTAGCAGCAAGTTAAAATAGGCTTCTGCTCTGTCACCATCAGAAATTAAAAGATCATGTGGGGTTTTTCAGTTAGTTTGTTTTCAGGAAGTAGCATTATTTAAAAGTTTGTTTTCTGTTGATGGAATGTATTGAATCTTCACTAGCTGAGCCCTGATTTCTGGGGCAGCTCAAAATAAAAGGTAATTGTGTACTGCAGATGAGAATAGTACACCGAATTATCTTTGCTACTAAAACATGTTTTGTGATAATACATTACACAATTGAAAAAGAGATGTTTCACAGTATTTTTCAAAAAGGAATTCTCAGCAATTGCCTAGATGGTGAAAGTTAGCTGAAAAATCCTGTTCTGAATAGCTGAATATATATGTATGCAATTTTAATTGAAAGAGGTGGGGTCAAGCCTTTTTCCAGCTCCTATGACTGCTCATCACATATCCTATAGACAGTAGGCATACAAGCTAGCCCATATCATTTGGGGATAACATCCTTGGCATTCATGACAAAAGAATGTGTTGCCTTTGCATTTTACCCTAATTTAGGTAGGCACTCCCTAGCTTTAAAGGTAGTATGGACCAGTAGGAGATATTCTTGTCAAGAGTGCATACAGCACCAGTTGGCACTGCATCAAGAAACGTAACTGAGAAAAAGGGATGAAAAAGCATTGTGCTCTGGTGTTTCTACTGCTCCTTTAAGATGAGAAGCAGAAACTTGGTACATCTTACATAGGAAATACCAGGACAAAAATAATGGATTTTAAAGTATTTTAAAAATAAATAAAGTGACAAAAATTAATGACACAAACATCATCAAGGTACTATTACTTGTTACTAATAATCTTACAGATAATTTTGTAGCTATAAGTCTACAGAGACAGAATTTTTTTCTTTAATGGCAGATCAATCAGGTCTCTGTAAATACCAGAGTGTGTAGTAGTTTTCCTCAGGAGATCTCAGAGTCGGTACTAGCAGAATCACAAGTACGATCCAAGTCTGAGGAGCTCTGTTCCACTGAGTTAGGATATTTACCACTTCTGATACTTGCTAATGCCTCTGCTTTATAGATAGTCCTTGTAGAGTTAGTGCAGCCGAAAACCTAAACAAAGGTATATAATGCATTGCTTTAGCATTTTCTTTTGGGTTATGGGCAAAACAACAAAGCCATGAGTGGCCGTGTTTTCCCCAAAGTGCATTGTTATTCTCGAATCGGTAGTGGATTGTAGTGGTGAGAATGCAAATAAGTCTGCAAGCAACGCTGGGAAGATTCAGGAGTCATTTCACTTGGTCTTGTGCGGGTGCATCGTCATCTCTCTAATTTCTGGGTCACAGGTACTACTTGCTGGAGAGGTAAATGGTGGGCAGTGAAATGTTGTCACTCCGGTACGTCCTAGTGACACTGTCCACAGTCACACGCTGTCTTTGCCCTCAGTGATTTCACAGTTGGTACCTGCTTTAGCCAGGACACATAGTTGAACTTTAAATGGGAAAAAAAGTAACTAACCCAAGAAGACAGTCTACTGCAGAAGCTAATTTTAAAGGATCATCTATACGTGTTAACTCCTGAAATTGCCTCACTTACTTTCGTGGGCTACGGCAGTGGAAGAAAGAATCAAAGTAAGTATGCAAGCATTCACTGGAACATTTCCATGCTTTTCACCTACTTGAAGGCGTATTGAAAATTAATATCAAAATGATACAAGAAGAAAAAAAGATAATTATTTTCACAGTTCAGTCATATTTCTGCTGTATGCCCAGCTCTGATCATTAAAGATATGTACAAATTGGATAGACAAATGAAATCAATCATCCTACCTTTTTTTCCATTTCAGAAGATGAATTAGTCCTATAGGTAAGGTTATAAGGCATCTCAAAAAGAAAATTATGTGCAGAGCAAAAACTAGACAAATTTCCTTTCTCTCTGCGCTGTTTTTTATTTAAAATCTCTTCATATGTACCTATTTTTGAACCAACAGTGTGACATGGACAGACCAATCTGTTTCATTGTAACTGTTTTGGTGGCCTTAAAGAATAGATCCTCTGCCAACATAAAAGCAAGCAGAACTGCTCCATAACAAAGTATCCTTTACCTTTCACTAAGACTGTTCAGGAGTTGCTTATTCTTGCTGAAGAGGCAAGAGTTACAGAGTGAAAAGTTGGGCGTTGGAAATGTGCTGGAAGGGTGACTATCCTTACAATCTTGTAAAGAAATCCTCTCACACAGTGGAAAGCCAGAAAGAAACATAAGAGCTGACAAGACCTCTTGAGTCATTTCTCCTGCAAAAGTGTTTCTGTTGGGAGGCAATGAAAATTTGGCCCGAAGGAAAATAGCAGTGTCTTTTCCGAGTATCTTCAACAAAGTCCAGTGCCTCTACTTTTGTAAGTATTTTGAAATATTTTTTAATTTGTAAAAGTATTTATCTTAACAATTGCATTACAAGAGGCGAAGCAAAAAAAGCATACAGCAGTCTATGAACCTCCATCTACCTTCATTTACATCAAGATATTGAAATTTCTAAAAAAAATAAAAAACAAAACCACAGGAAATCTTTAAAACCAGTGAGAAGAAATGTGATTTTTTTCTTTAAATTAAATTGAGGTTAAAAAACTATGACTCATACCTCAGCCTCAATTTTTGACGTTTGAGATGCAGAAGAAATACAGAACATACGTTTCCAGAGTTTAATTTTGACTAGCTCCATAGAAGCCTCTGAGAGGTGAAGGAGTCGAAAGACTCAGGGATGAAATATCGTGTAACATTTACCATGGACTCTGCTTGATACCTTAAGAGGCAGAGAGGGCGTAGGACTGGCACTTCATGGATCTGCAAAGCAGACGTGGCTGGAGAGTGCAGGTTTGTCTCTTTAGTTTGACAGGAGAAAAAGGTCCATAGCTGAAACAGTGAGGAGAGTCAGATCTGAGCGCTGAGGTTGTGCAAGGACTGCCTTTGCACCCAAGAGCATATTACTGAAGATATGCTTATATTTTCCTGTGATACAGAGGGTTCAAGTGATTAATTTTCACTTGTCTCTTGTTTTTTGAGGTCCTTGCATCTGGACAACATAGAAGAATTGATTTAGGCCATTTTGAAAGTTAAGAATGCAGTAATCAGTACTTCCTTTTTTTCCCTCAAAGCATCTCTTTTTGCTATTTTTTAGGGGTTTTTTTCTCTTTCCACATTACGCTTGCTATGGTTAGAAACATCTTTTATTTTCCAGCCTATATGTATTCATAACTAGTTTATTCTCAATTGTTGCAGTACATTAATAATTATTATGTAGATTTTTTTTTTCTTCTCAGTGTTTATTTTCCTGATGCATTAATCCTGAATGAGCAGAAGTGTACTTTGTTTGCCATCCAAGATCTTAGTTTGCTTTGTACAAAGGCATTAATATTTCTTTATCTTTTCTGGAAATAGTTTTCTCCCAATTCTATCACACTGTTTTCTGGTAACCATTTTGATCACAGTGACAGATCTGTGTTTCTTTTGTTTTTTTTTATCAACTGATGATCTCCAATTTTACTGCAGATTTTCTTATTGGCACCAAACTGCTGGATCATGCTTTTGAACTAGAAAGTTTCATCTCTCATTCTAGTTATCATAATTTTTCATTTCTCATATATAAAAAAATTTCCATTGTCTGTGTTTTGACATCCCAATTTCCTTTCCTACTAATCTTACTCATTTCTGTCTTGCAATGTTTTCACTTTAAAATGCCATCTGAAGCTGTGCATGCTGTGCAATATTTATACCAAAAGAGGAGTTTGAATGCTTTTTCATTCCTCAGCCCAGGCAGCATGTTTATGGTTCTAGACTCCAAAGACAGCATTTGCAGTTCTCTACAGATTTGTTGACTACTTGAGAAAGTACTTTTGTGTTTTGGGATTTAGTTTATTCCCCCTCCCGCAGTATGGGTGCAATGAGTTCTTTTTCTTCCGCATTCACCTCAATCATCTCCTTTTCTGTACCCTCACTCCTATTACTTAATCATAGAATGCTTTGGATTGGAAGGGACCTTAGAGATCATTCCAACCTCCCTGCCATGGGCCGGGACACCTTCCACTAGATCAGGTTGCTCAGAGCCCCATCCAACCTGGTCTTGAACACTTCCAGGGATGGAACATCCACAATGTCAAGTGTTCTAATCTTCCTTCATATTAATCTCATCAAAAACAAGACCTAAGTATATATTTAGATTATGGTCCTTTGTGTAGATTGTCTTTGTTCTCTGCATTTCTCCACACCACAGAGCAGAAATACTTTCAGGCATTCTTTTTTTCACTTGTGAGGTTTGAAAACCTTCTGTTGTTTGCTGGATTTTCTTCAGTCCACAATAGATCACGTACTGTTTCCTCTTAGTTACCAGGTTTTGTCTAAGCAAATTGAGATCCTGCTTGCAAATCTACATTTGTATTACAGTGATGTTGCAAAGCTGTAGTAGTAGATGCCACAACATGACTGTAATACAGTTGTCACTGTAGACACTGTAGACAGAAGATTTATTACAGAAAAGTTAGTTTTAGGAGTGGACAGCATACTTTCCTTGTCATCAGCACTTCAGAACTGTAGAAATTAGGGGTTTGTGACATTTATCTGAGTTTTTAAAGAAATGACATTGAAATGATCTGCTTTGATTTTACGAATATGCTGAATGATGGGGGGAATTTCAATTCTGAGGAAACTGAAATTAGTAAGTCTCAGAGGAGGAGTCATTTCAGCAGTATTTTAATGACAGTTAAATGATTTGGGAACATACCTTGGTAAGAACAACCTTGGTTACTTAACTCTTTAAATCACATGGAGAAGATGATGGTTATATAAGGTCATTGTCTTGCACATTTCTGGAGAAAATGATTTTAAGTACACTTTTGAGGAATTAATTCATGAAGTAGAATGTTTTCGATTTTTCATTAGTATGACCAAATATATTAAAGATCTTTTTGGTAGTTCAGTTAAATAATGGAAACTGAAAAGCCATAAAACTGCATCTTAAGAAGATGTAACTAATTTTTACCACTACTGAATAAATATATCTGTATATTGCAAAATTTAGAACTTACATTTATGTGAACTTACCTTAAGTATTCACCCAGTATAAACAATGGTGTTTTAAAGTACTTATTCTTCAGCTAAATAAATTTTAAAAATAGTTCTGTTCTTTTCTGCATCTTTTTGGATCTATTAATATTTGATTTACTGACTAGATAAGCAAGTTTTGGGTTTTATTACACTTGTTAGCTACTGGTGACATTACCACTTCCTGTCCTTTTGTTTAGGTAGGTCAACAAGTATGGAAGGTCAACAAAATGGTTTCACAAATCATATTTGAGAACTGGAGATATGCTCCCACAGTACAAGATCATCATCTAGTAGAATATTAGTAGTTTGGAGAACTATTTCTGTCAATGGTATACTAATTATAGCACCCCAGTTTTAAGAATAATAGGTCTTTGAATGTCAAAATAAAAAAGTTGTCTGATGACCCACAGAATGAAGTTAATTAAGCTGATAAAGCTTTGCATAAATTAATTTCCTAATAAGTTTCTTAATGAAGGTAGTAGTCTACATTTGAATTGGATGTGTACTTTTTAGTAATAATCACAATCATAAATAAATTTTATAAATAATAATATTATCACAATATATTATAATTGTAGATTGAATAATCATTAATACTTATTAATGTTTATTAATTATATCCATATAATTTTAAAAGTTTATGTAAGGAAATTTATAATTATGCTATTATTAATAATACTTATTATATTAATAATAATAATTTTCTTAGTCAAAATGCTCAGTGGTGACATGACACTAGAAAAAAAAGCATCAGTTCCTGGGACATTTTTGTATCATTGTACTGTTGTAGAAGTCTTAAATAATGGGACAAAAAATGTTAATTGTGAGTATTAGGGTCTTGTACTGTCATGTCGGTGTTGATTGTAACACCAAAATTATAATTAGCTTTTAACATTTCATGTATACACTGAGTGTCACCTTGCAATAGCAATCAGCCGCAGTAATTAAGAGCAATGCAGATCATTTCCATACTCTTGCATTCTTGTAGTCATTACGGCTGTGCAGAAGGGTTCTGTTGCTTGTAGTGCATGGTAGCCAGTGTGGAAGCCCAGCTTGCACATGGGCATCTCGCATTTACAAGGATTCTGTTTCCTTGGGATGCTGTCCCCTGTTGATAATGACTGCATGCTTTTCCACTTTTTTTAAGGAGATGAAGGCCCCATATTTGCCACTGTGAAGGAAATTCACTGTAGCCCAGCCAATACCAGCACAGTACAGAAAAAAAATATGGTCAACTCTAGCACTGGCCAAATCTAAGTAACAATGGACTGTGCTTTTAGTTCTTGTAGCTTGTTTTGCTGTGTATTTGAATTAGTATGTGGACATGTGCTTTTTTTGAATTATCCAATAAAGTGGGCTTTACGAGTGAGTGTGTGTGTGTACACAGAGTGCTAGATGGCCTCTTAGCACTGCCATTTTCTACGTCTTTAGCTCTACCTTTCAAATAAATACAAATTCGGAAAATAATGAAGGAAATAAAATGGCACAGTTCTGAAATCAAAATGTATTACTAAATATATTGTGTAGCAATATAAACAAAAATCTAAAAGTCACCCATATTCCCTACAGAGTGGCTTGCTGCTCTTATTTTTTAGGGATCTAGACAAGGATGACCACTAGGTAGGGATCCAGCCTCGGAACTGTATGAATTCCAGCGTGAAGTTGTTCAGTGTTCATGGCTGCAGAGGACTGCAGGGTCATGGCAAATCCTGAGTGTTATTTTCTGGTGACGTCCGTACGGAATGTCTCACAGATTTTAATTTTCATGGTTGCTGGGTCAGATATTCCTACCCTGATCCATACAGCAAGGACCCTGTGAGCCATCTAGTGGGAGGTTTCTTCTTAACACTTGACCATTTGGGAAACCTGTTCCTTGCAACCTTTTCCGGTTCACCTGCCCAGCTGATAGTACACAGTGATGGTTTACTTTGTGAACTGGCTCTTCAGAAATGGTGCAATATGTAATTTTTTAGGATTCTCCTAGTTTTTAAGATCATATGTTTTGGAATCATTTGGATGGAAAGAAGCAATATGTATGCAATATGGTAGATATTCCAAGAATCTGAGAAACACAGCACACAGTCATTTTTCTGTTATTCTGGTTATGCTGAGTATATCCAAGTGTTTTGGTATATATGGGTACACTGAGTATGTATAGATCAATAGGTTAGAATGTGCAACAACTGATCTGCAACACAACTTGCAAAAAGCTGACTGTGCCAATGTACATGTAGGTTCTGGTAATATTTAGAAAACTTAGATGTTAGAAAACTTTTAGTGGCTCTTGGTATTGCCAGAACCTTTCATACTAATAGACACGCAGACACTATGGAGAAATCATGGATCCTCAAAATCTTCCTGGATTACATTTCTGGAGATGAAGATCAGGGTAAGTCTGGGAAAATGCTGGTGCTGTACCACAAGAACAGTGAAGCCTTGGGAGATTACTGAGAGTGTTACTGGTGCTTTTATACTTCA
>VZRQ01003409.1:66209-79798 GCA_013397975.1 Machaerirhynchus nigripectus
AAGTGGAATATGAAAATAAGGCTTAAGGCATCAGTTCCGTATTTTTCAAAGCCAAATATGTAATGTTGAGAAGAGAAGAAATAATAATTAAAAGGTTCAAATCTTGTAATTTAATATTGTTATTAAAACTTTGCTGTATATCCTATTCTTTAACATTTGGTGTTAATATAAAATTTACTTGGCAATGCTTGACATTTGAAATAAACTTTTTTCTATGGTTTTATTTGCAAGTGTTCCATTAATTTTACTAGCTACAGTTGGGTTATAAAGAGTCTGAAATCTAAAAGGACACTGTCAAGGTTGGGTCAATGTTTCAGTTTTTGGCAGTGTCGCCACTTCCAGCTCACTCGAATCTGTTCAATAGTTTTTTTCTGCAGAGGAGCCCAAGCTGTGATGCTCAGATATGCTTGTTGAACTCTGAAGATCAAGGTTGTTCTGGGTTGGAGCGGTACTTGATACTGGCACTTGAGGAGTCAGATGGGTGCTGTTTTAGAGCTCCTCTTAACTCTGACATGCAGAGACTTAATGATCCAAAGATTTGGTTGATACCTATCTCTACTTTTGTACAATTGAGTTCATAAATATGTGTACAGAGAGAGAAGAGTATCAGTAAAAGCTGATAAATGGCAAGCAGTAAAACAGTGTTAAATATTTTTTTAAAGTATGAAGCAAACAGAGTTGTCAAATTGTTTCTTTAAGGAAGCGGTTTTCAAACTGCAAAAGGTAATTCTAAGCAGTAGCTAGTGAAGCTTTTATGAAAAGAAAAACCCAAAACCTTGGCAATGTCTTTTTGAATTAAGATTGATAACTTGAATTAGATGCAAGTCTGTACTGATGAAAACTTTCCTGAATCTTAATCATTATGAATATTCTTTGCTAGCTGAAGTTACCATACGTTTTAATCATGTGTATTTAAAAACAATAACTACTTAAAAAGCAAAAAGGAATCCTAGGAGGGGTGCAATAATATTAGTTTAAATGCTAATGCAGATCAAAGTAACATCATGTTTCTCTAGCTTTCCCTGTAGATAAAATTCTGTATATTTGGTTGAAAAGCTTACATTTTTCTGCATTGTGGATACATGGCCTCATGCAGTATCGGTAAATCTCTTTTATTTTGGACTTAAATAAAATTTTAAATATGATGTGCAGTTTTAGTTGGAATCCATTTCTTAGACTGAAGTATAACGTCTGCTGAGCATTGGAGAAGGCAGAGCATTTATCAGAAACTTGAAATCCCTTCTTGTGGTACAAACTCTGAGCCTGTTTCTGCAAGCATGTGAACACCGTGTATACTCTCAGTGTGGTCAGCAAAAGAGGTGTATACAGTGTTTTCAACGTCTGTCTTACCAATACTTCCCCCTAATTAAACTAAATATTTCTTGACGCATCTGTAATTCGTAGGTGTTCTGTGCATTACTCCTCATCAGGAATGCTGGGGAATGCATTCAGATTTTTAATGTTCAATGCTAGAATGACCAAACAAAAATAATATTCATATGGTAAAATAAATTTTTTTAAAAAGTAGAAATGCATTACTGTATACAGTGGAAAGCTATTTATTGTACCTCTGGGCTTATTCCTCTAAAAATCATAGCATAAAAAAAAACTTTGTCAAGCCTGAACTGATGTATATAACTGAAATAATGTAAAGTTATATTTTCATGTTTTTATACTTAACAACATGATGGGAATACATAATGTATGAGTATTTCAATTCAGATAATATTGATTGGATAATACACATCTCAGTTAAAAAAACAGTAATAATAGTTTAATATCCATGTTAACAGTACATCAGTATATTGCTATATAAAGTATGTCTGTGTGCATTTAAGTGAAAAGTAGTCAAGAGTGATGAAAGCTGTCCAAGGGTTTTTTATTCATTTTATATGAAAACTGTTATGGAGCAACCAAAATGTTTATGAACTCAAACTTGTGTAAATTTCAAAATGTCCTTTTACTGTAGCTTTTTGTTTACAGTACAGTATCTTATTTTCTGCTTTGTTAAATGAGTAACGGTACAAAGCTGGACATACACTTTCTAAGACATTAACGTTCTCGTTTTTTCATGTATACTTATATGACAGAAAATGCTTCTGATTTTATTTTTCAATCTAACACATGGCTTTTCTGGAGTGTTGTATAAACTTCAATCATACATAAAAAATCTTCTTAAAAAAGGCAAAAGACCTTTAACGTCTGCTTAGTGTTATTGAAATCTGGTTTCTTATTTATTATAAATGTATTTTTCTAAGGTTTTACGTAGAGCAAACCTGTTTGTCCCCACAGACAGGAAATTTCCTTGAAGAGTTTATGAAGTTTCTTCTTTTCTTGAATGAAATTTCAATGAAGAGTATACATCTTCTCCCAGATCATCCTGTCACTCAAGGATGGTAGTTTTTTGCTATGGTTAAATGAAGTAATGTAACTTTTTTTCCAACAATATAATTGTATCTCTGGACTGTAACCTTCCTGATCACAATTACAATGGCAGTGTGACAGGTAGATAAAGACAGGAGGTTAAGTATCTATTCAGTAATGCTACCTAAAAATCTTGAGTTTAAACCAGTACTTTTTTTAATTGAACCGATTGTTGATGTGTCCAAAGCAGAGAAAGAACCTGAGAAATGGCAAGTGCTTCAGGTGTCACTAGAAGAGATCTAGTACAGCAGGGAGTTCACTGTGACAGCAGTAAACAGCGTGTGAAGAGGTTCACAGTGTGAAAGGTTCAACATTTTTATGTAAATGTGTATTGCACCTGTTAACAGAGTGTGTTTCTGCAGTCTCAGCCTCTTGGCTGCTAGATGTAGACAATATCTTTACGTGAAACCTTGCACAAATAATTGTATTTTGAAATACAGATGGATTATTTCAGCTACAGTTTGGTGCAGTTATAAGAATACAGTGGTCACCAGCAAAACAGAATCAGCAGCAGCTGTTCTGCATGATATTCCTAGAGGCTACTCAGACCTGTTTTCACAGCATTATTTCACAGGGTTGTTATTTATTAAATCTTTTCATTTAAGCTATCAAGGGATCACAAAAATTTGCTGTGAGAGATCCATCCAGTCTAAATTATCTTAGGAATTTATATTATATCGAGCACTTAGAATGAAATTAAGCAAGTGACTTAGTTGTGGACTTAATTTGGAATGTTTTCCCTTGCATCAATTTCTGTACGTAGTAGAGAATACTATACACCTCTGTGAGACATAGCAGAGAATTAAATAAAAGGATTTTTTTTTTTCCGGAAACAAATGGCAAAAAGTGGGAAAAAAGTAACATAAAATAAAAAAATTCGGAGAATGATAGCTCTAACTCCCCTGCAGCTTTCATGTGTCATGAGGCCAGTCCCTAATCTTATTGTTAGGGCATATTACATGATGTGTTTTCTTTCTTTCTTTCCCTCTTGCCCAACTACATGCAGTTAGTTCTAATGCATACTTTTTTAGCTTGGTAGGCTGATAGGAAATGTAATCACTGCATATAATACTTGCTATAATTGATTTGGCAGTCATTAAAAGTGTCTGTTATAGGTCATGTCATAAGTTTCTGTATTACAGCAGCAGTGATGATAAAGATAAGAAACATTAGCTGAGCTAAACCCTTTATCCAAGTGGCATCCACTGAACTTGTTCTTCTGTCAGTTTCCTTTATACATCTCTTACTGCTAATGAAAATTTAGCTACCTCTGTAAACAGCTCAGTGCTTTACATACCTCAGTGATGAGAAAATTCTTTATACATAGAAGAAAAGCACTTAATTTCATGAAGTTGTCCAGTGAGTGATTTTGTAGCATTTGCCCAAAGTTCTTCCTCCCTTTACAATTCCCACTCAGCAAGAAAGGACTATTGCTACATGCTGGGCAGAGAGAAAAAGTTTACATGTAATTTGTCATCATTTTTAACAAATGCTAACTTTTTGAGGCTGACTCATCTGTGTTAAATAAAGCATTTAATTCCTACTAGTCTTCCAACTGCAGAATGAGATTTAAAATACGTATTTAAATTGAAATGGGTTTTATTTATTTGCTTTAAATATCCCAAACCTGATTTTCAAAATGTATCTTATTAGAGAGTAGGAAAGGGCTGCTACACTAGTGCCTAGACCAGCCCATTAAAATTGTCTTCAACTAGTTCCTATCTGGAGGTGGGGGAAAGGCCACAAACAAATGGGTTCCAATGGATCCCATGAGCCATGCAGGACCATGCTGCCTCCTTTGCCTCTTTCCATGCACAGAAGGCAAGCATGTGGGAAAAGCTGAAAGGACTGGGAGAGGTAGTTTTATGTCATTCTTCTGTCCCCCCTCAATCCTGTGAGGTGAAGGTCTCCAAAAGAGTCACCATAGAAGATTTATACCTGTTTTTTAAGGATAGAAAATAACAAATATAAGTAGTTTTTTCTTCTAAAACCTCGCTGTTTGTGCAGTTTTGAAATGATAATGTTATACTTCAGTTAATGGTAAACAGATCTTAAAATTGGTGAATAAAATCTCCTTCCAGAGCCTTTACTGTTAGTAATCTGAGAACCATAAAAGGCTTTGGGTTGGAAGTACCTTAAAGATCACCTAGTTCCAACCCCCTGCTGTGGGCAGGGACACCTTCCCCTAGGCCAAGTTTCAAGCTTCTTAGAAGGAGACAGCCCAGAGTACTTCTGGCATGGTGATGCTTTACTGAAGCATCAAGAGCATCTTGTTAAAAATGTGCTGGAGGCTATTATATAACAACTTTTAACCCAATTTTCAAGTTATGTTGTTACTGCCTGCCCTTCAGCACCGTATTCTGTGAGCTTACAGAAAAATGTAATTAGAGAGGTCAAGCTATAGTTCTTTCAATCAATAGTATTCTTTACAAATGACATAGTATTTTTCTGTAGTTGCTTTCGTTATGAGTTTCACTATGAAAGGCAAGTACATTTTGGGTTGCCTCATACTCATAAATAGCAGAATATCCACTGACAGATCTTTTTCTGGTTTTAAGTTTTTATACTGTCATAATGACTAAAGATACAATAATACAACATGATTTTTTCTTAGGTGTTTGTTACTGTTGTTTTTAATAATTTCACAAGATTGTTAGATGAATATTTTCATAAATTTCGAACTAAGTGGCTTGGCAGCTTATCCAAGTTACCTGTAGGTGGAATTCTTAATTCAGCTTCAGCTACTTTGTGTGAATAAATAGGCAGAGATGCTAATATATGAAAATGAAGGTTGTGGGTGTTCCAGTGTTTATGTATACATATCCCTACACAATGCAATAGTAAAGCTAGTGCTGATTTTGATAAGGCCATAAGCAATGATAACCACAGCAATAATTCATATTAGGGCCAGTAGGAACAGGAAGGGTCATAAGCAAGTGCCTTACCACCTCTTGTTTGAATAAATATGGAATTCTGCATTTCCATAGAACAATGTGAGTCCCTGTGGGACTCTATCAACAGTGAATCCTGTAACTTCAAAACCTGGGGTAGCTCCTGTGATCATCTATGTTTTTACTGACGGGATTAAGTTCTGTGGAACTCCTGTGAGACAAACAGGCTCTTCCATGCTACCTTTGGCCTACAGAAAGGTCAAACAAAAGCTATTGCATGTGTCATTGCCTCTCACTTCAGCAGCAAGGATGATGGGTTTATGTATATGCATGTATATGCTTAGCTTCTCAAATTGCAGTCTTTGCTACTTAAAAATCCAAATGCTTGATCTGAGAGGCTCAGGTTTAGTTAAATCTAGGATTACATGGACAAACAAAACAGTACTCTTTGCAGTTATTACTTGATTTTCTAAACCAAAACCTCTATAAAAACTTAATGCCTCAAGAACAAAATGCTGGGCATTGACAGGGCTGGATACTACACTACCTACTTTGAACATTGTGCAATAAAATTTACTGCTATGGTGCTGTGGCAGAATTCTGTCCACATTTTATATTGTTTTGTTGGGTTTTTTTCTTTTTAAGACAAATGAATAGTATAAGCTATAGGAAATAACTCTAATGGTGTAGGCTTGACAGACAATGTACAGGTAATATCTATTGATTGGTTTTATCTGTGGCATTACCACATTTTTTAAATCTGCACCTTCTGAATATATTAAAAAATGTGATAAACTGTTTCTATAAAGCCATTATTCTCAGTGAGAGCAGGATTCTGCTTGACATGTTTTCTTTATCCTGATGAGTATACTTACCTAAAGAACTTGTTTATTCTAGGAGACTTAGAAAGCTACATATTTTTTTTAATCATTATAGAGCCACAATTATATTGGGACGTGTTCATCAGTTCTGCTTAGTCCACCTTATAAGCTGCTTTCTATAGGAGGTCTTTGTCCTTTTATGCTTGTAATTTCCTTTTTGATCTTTTGTCATTGGAGAGATTTTAGCACATTGAGGGAAAAAAAGTAACATTGCATACCCTGCTTGCTGATGTAAGATGCTGCCCAAGTCCTTCAAAGTGATTCAGCTGATAAGTATGTCCCGTGACTCACACCTCTGAAGGAATCTTTCTCAAACACCAGTGACAGAGACTGCTCTGAGGAGACCAAAGTAATTAATATGCTTCGGTCAGACCCTGCCTCGCTGGAGTGCGGGGAATCTGGGATGTCAGGACCAAGCCTGACCCTCCCACCTGTGTGTGTGCAGTCACGCAGTGACGTCCCCAGGCATCACCACACTTGGCACTCATGCTGGCAAAGCAGGATTGTTAGCATGGTCAAGATGCAAAACTATATCTCTGCTCTCAACATGATGCTGGAGTGGGGAGGAGAGAGCTTTCCCCTCCTTTCCCTGTCTGAAAACCTTTTTTCCTTCCCTGAACTACAGCCATCCATATTCAGCAAATTCAGGATCAAACTTTAGAAAAATTGCTTTAATATAAAATAATCATGTACTTTTTGGCATAGAGGAAACTTGGCATTTACCCTCAAGAGAAATAAGCACAGCCATCTTGGCTGGCTGAACAATTTCATGGAGATTTTTCTCGTAGGGAAAAAAAAAATCATTGCTTTATAAATTATGACATCATATATTGTCATAAAACGTGAGCTTCCCAATAGACAGGATCATGAGACTGTAGATGTTTTTTGGGGTTTTTTTTTAAGATACTAGCTAAGATTATATTACATGGACAGCCTTTCTTATGCATGTTGTAATATACTATGTAAATGTGTATTTGCCAAGTGGTTTCTCTGTAGTGTCAGACAGTATATATATATGTATATATGTATACACACACATATACAATTAGTACAGTTAAAGGGGTTTTTACTTTTTTAAAGGGTATCCTTTGATCACTTACACAAACCTAAGTTAGGAGCAATACAAATTATTGAAGTGTGAAGCAAAATTGCTCAATGTGACAATATCACCTGATCTATACTAGATTTTTTTCTTCCTCTCTTTTTTAAATATCTGCATTAAAAAACACCCCGTGTCTTGCTGGAAGGAATAGGCAATAAAAGAGTTGGTAAGAGAATGCAAACCAAGCCCCCATGTGACTATAGGATGGGATTTTGAAGCCATGACTTAAAACTAGAGTGCTGAATTAGAACTTTAGTTCTTATTTAAGTTAGAAAGTTAGAAGAGGGTTCAGTAGATTTTTGTGGTGTAGTTGAATCAGGAATGTGTCATAATGAGTGTAGACACTGGAAATGCCTTTGGCATTTAAAACTTAGACCTATCCATCTTCCAGGTATTCCCTATTTTAGGCTACTTTGTGACATTTTTACGGGCAGACCTACTGCTTACCTAAATCTAGATCCCATTCTGGTTGCTGGCATCAATTCAGATTTCGGGGTATCAAATCTGAGGATAAACTATTTTCTTTCCAAATGAGGTGTCTGTGTTTATTTTCAACTGCCTTATGTGTTAATGGCAATATTTCAACAGCTAATTATTTTTCTTTACTTTTCTTGCTGACAATACTATCAGGGTTTGGGTTTTTTTAAAGCTTTTAACTAAAACTGGTAAAAAAATTGTTGGGAAGTGTTCCCTTCCCTTACACTGAAGGGAAATGTGAATTATCAGTCAAGCCAGTGGTTTTTTTTAAGACACTGGCTATTTTATACTGAAAATGCATATAAGACTTCATGCAATAGCACAGTAGAAAAATACAAGGAATTGTTGTTAGAGGATTTAGGTGAGATTTTGTCTAGTTTAGTTTTTCTGGAAAAAAAAACCTTTTTGCTTGTTTTCCTTTCACTGCAGCTTTTGTTAAAAAAAAAAAAAAAAAAAAAAAAAAAAAAAGGAAAATTAGTTTTCTCTATAACTTCTCTCTGCTATTACATGCTCTGATGACCTTAGCTGGCAACCTGGATACCTTGGAAAATGTTCCCATGTTCGTGTGGATAGATGGTAGAACTGCCCAGTGTAGTAATAGATGTCTTCTGTCTGACTTCATTTCATTGTGGATGTGATTGTTCACTTGTTTCATACAGTTTTGGTTTTGGTGCAGCTACAGATACAGAGATCAGCAGGTTAAAAAAAAGTAAATACATACTTACTCTACTTAAAAGAGTAGTGCAGAATGACAGAGCACTCCTGAAGCCTCTGCAGAAAGATGTTTGAAAAAAAAAAGTTATTTTTAAAAAACTGACTTGCCTCTGAGCATCCCTTAATGAGGGGGAGAACTAAGTGGCTTCTGAGTCCTGCAACTATATTCCTATGAGTAGAAAATCCTGTTCTAAAGGTCAAGAGTGTACAGAGGTATTTTTGCAGAGTCAACTCTAAGTGACTGAATTCTATTTAAAGATGTCAGGTTTGGTATTGAGAATGCAATGAAATGCACAAAGGATGTTTTTTTTTTTTAAGTAACTGTCATGACTTTTTTTTTCTGTTCAGTTACATCTTCAAACCTAGCACTGTCAGGGGGTTTTTTTGGATCAGTACAAAATGCACGTGAGTTAAGGCACTATCTCTTCCTCCTGCAGAATTCCATCACCATTACATACCATTTGCAATTTCTAGTATGAACAGATCATCTACAGTAGATGTCCTCATCAAAGGCTTCACCTCACAGAGCTTGTGTTTTATGTCAGATTCTGAAGAATTAATCATAGACTTAAGTTCTATCATTGAAGTGCCTAAAAAAATGATTTTGATAATAGGCTATGCCATAGACTATGACACTTTTCATTGCAAGGAAGTGTCACCAAATCATGTAGGGTCCTTTCCCTGCCTGGTCATTGGAAACAGTATGCTGTTACTGCTTTACTTTAATGTCACTTTTCATCCATTATTGTCTTTCTGTCTGAAACATCTTGCATGATGTTTTTCTGCCTCTTAGGAACAACATGATGATGAATAAGATACCACAGGTATATTTCTGAAACCTTCTGCAGATAGTGTCATTTTTATTTATAGGTGCTTGGCTGTTTCTCATCTTAATTCCTCTGAGATCTTTATGACTGATAAGATTTAAATCTTCCAGATTTTGTATATATGTCTTTTTGTTGGAAACCTGTTTTGTAACCTGCCAACATTCCCTCGGCCATTAGCTACTGATTAATGATGCCATTCAAGTACAACATTTAATTTATATAAAACCTTGAGGCATATACAGTGTTTTACAAATAATTTAATGTTTATGGTACTCTAAAGTGAAGATTTAAGCATGCAAGTTAGGATTCTGAGGATAAGAGATGATAAATGAAGAAATGTGGAGGAGAAACAAAGTGTGAGACATGGCAGGCTGGTTGTGTTGATGTGAACATATACTCTGTGTTTAATACTAAGGCTTTAATATATGAATCTAATTTGTCTTAATGAAAAATGGAGTGAGATATAGAAAAACATACACATATCGTGACTTCCATCTGGTGATCCTTATTCCAACTAAATGACTTTTAGCTGTATTTGTGATAACTGAGGAAAAGAAAACCTTTTCCTCTGAGCATCTTATGCTACTGATTTTATTTAGCAGAGCATTGCTGCTGCTTGGAATATTTCCTTCATTTCTTTTTGGAAGCTCATCCTTCAGAGACACATGCAGCTGCAAACATAAAATGCTTATTTTGCAAGTGCCTGGAACTTGCTGAATCATTCTGTCTTTGCCAAATAAGTATTTTTTTATGTTTCTACTCTGAACTTGAGGAGGTAGTACATTCTGATAGCATTTGAGTTCTGAAATCAAGCTATGATACCTAGAAGCATGAAAATCAACTCTTAAATTAGTTTCTTGCCATGACTTAGCTTAGAAGCTTCTATGTTGTCTGCAATATGGATTGCCCTTTGTGTTGTTTTACATGTTAGTGATTGTTATAAGTGGTAGTAGGAACCACAAAATTTAAACTTTCTGTGTTAAAAAAACTTTCCAGTTCCATTTGTCTGTGTGCTCATGTTCAGCCATGTGACGTGTCTTATTTCAGATACATTCAATTGTAGTCAGGCCTGTAATATCCGTGCTTATTTGGAGACTTTATTGAATAAATTATGTAGCATTCACTAAACATGGAGTTAATCTTTCTGTTGTTCCTTCAAGTGGATTCAGACTTGAAACCTGCTTTAATCATGGTATTCTTTAGAGGAGCTGTTGATAGAAATTATGGATAATGTACTGCCATTCCTCTTGGACGGCAGCCATTTAGCTGTCTATCTAACCTAAATGTCACTTTGGGAAAAATAAGTTAAGTTCACATAAGCAAAAAGGTGTTTTACAAACTCAAAAACTTGCGCATTCTAGTGCTGCATAATCTGCATCACATTCACCTCAAAACTACTTCTAACCTGATCTCTAATGAAGTAATAATCATTGTATTAGGAAGAATAATTTCTGTCTCTGGGTTACAATATGTAGAGCTCCAGAAAAGGCCTATTCTTCTTTACTTAAAGTGCCAGTTTGGATGAAAATGTACTTTTGCCCAAGTAAGCTGTATGTAATAGTGCAGGGCTGAGTGACTGTCACTTTTTATATAAAGGACCCCAATGAGCTCAAGTCCTCTTTGAAGCAGAAAATGTCCTGGCACAGAGTTCAAGAGATTTCCTGCTTCCAGACACCAGATTTAAAGACGGAGTGATCCATGTATGAAATAATAGATCATAAAAACAGTGCAAGGACTAGTGCTGGGCCATTACTTTTCCCAAAGTGTAAACACTCATATGTAGGAGTGGTAACAGTAAGCCATAGGAAATTGTAGCTTTTCCTATACCCACCTGTCTATCCATTTCTCCATTTCACTCTTCAGGGGAAAAAAAAAATAGAACAGAAAATCATCCATTTCCTTATGCTGGGAAAAAAAAAATTAAAAAAGACCACAATCTCATTTCAGACGTCAGACATGGCCTATAAAAGCAGATCAGGTTAATAAAAGTATCCTGCACAGTTTTTACTATGAACAGTCGTAATTTTTTGAATGCTTATGTGCCTAGTATCTAAATTAAATGGGGAAAATCTCTTATAGGCCATTTATCAGATTTTTACTCTACATGCCTTTGTCAATTAAGATTTCTCTGGTGATTTCCAAGACTCCTCAAAAGATTTTTACAAAGGAAAATGTTAAACTGACATAAAGATGTTTAAGATATCCTACTTACAGGGCTGTCTATGCCACTGATGACTGGCAGCATACCCTGAGGAGCAGTCTTCTGGGACAGCTGCTGAGTTCATTTTTCACAGTCACTGTGAAATGAGACAGAAGACAGAAGAAAAAGGCTTTAAATGCACAAAGGTTAAAATATGTCTAGGATACACAAGTGCTATCCTAGGGAACAAAAAATGACCAGATTAGCATTAAAACACCTTAAACCCATGGGGCATTTCCAGGATCATTGTCTCACTGTTAGATGATGGCTGCCATACAAAGATTTCTGTAATGAAAGTTCTAAAAACACTAGCTTGTAGAAAGTGACCTTGTATTGGATGATGATGAGTTGATTCAGTATAAATTTAGTGTAAAAACAAAAAAAGGTGGCCTTATAGCTAAGGGTCTCTCTTTCAAACTGTGACACAGCAAGGCTGGCTCTGTGCTCGTACATAACTCATACCTAGTTCCTGGCGTGTTCCCAAGCACCAGGCTCATCATCTACCCCATTAAGCTGCTACAGCCGTCCCTGGTGCACTGTTGGCTGATGCCAACCAAGTATGTTCCCAGGCAGCTCCCAGGGACAGTTTAGGGATGTCCCAGTGGTGATTCCCAGCGTTTGGCATTTTGTAAGTTGTCACAGCATTTTGGTGTCTAGGAAAGTTCACTGTCATAAACAGGGAATATTGCATGCTCATTAGCTTGAGTACATAGGAATATTTGGGGGCATTTTGTTAGAGTGTGGATGTCACCTGTGGGAACTAATTACAGTTGCAGGAATGAAGTCTTGAATTTGGAGGAGATCACAAGATGTCTTTGAGTAAAGAAGTTATATCTGGCAGAGATTTTTATTAAAAGTCTTTGCTCCAGTCCCCACTGCTGGAATAATCACACTAGGAAAGACATCTGAAATAAGTGAAGAGATTACCAGAAACACACAAAGTAATGACACTGCTTACCTGAAGATGTTTCAAGAGAGGTCAAAAAGAGTCAGAATGTATGAACAGTTTAAGAAAAATAAACCTGCAGAAGATTTTCCAAAAGATATTAAAGACCAATTTTTTTTTTCATGTGTAAATATATAAATACCAAACATAAAGATGTGGGATTGTTCATTAATGTCAGTTTAATTGTAACTCTGAAGTCAATGAGTATTTTAGTTCTGCTTTGACAAGAAGTCGGGTGAATAAATTGCAGAATACTTCCTGCCTAAAGCAAAGGAGCTGTTTGGTAAGCAGGAATATGGATAAAGGAGATGGCATTACCTAAGGAAATTTTACACTGGAAGAGTAAGCCCAAAACTGCATTTTTCAGTGGCCAGTATTAGGGTCAGTTCTATTTTTATAGACAAATAGTGGCCCTGACACAAGGAGTGGAAAATGCCTGGTGAAATTAACTTGATGATTTTAAGTTAAGATAAAAATGAAACAGTGAAAGAACTGGATGTGCTTGTGAATTGGAAATAAGTCTGAACAGCATAAAAGGAAAGGCACTTAGAAAATAATTTACGACAGCAGCAGATCAAAAGGGAACCCATTGTTTTGCTTCCGACACTGTCCAATAATGAAAGCCCTGCAAAACCTGAAAATTGCCTGTATGATGGGTTTTTCTGGGGTGGTGGTGTGGCCTCCAGCAGTTTGTGGATCAGGGACTCCCTCAGACGTGGATGATATATTTGCATTTCATATCCTTTCCAGCAATTTATCTAATCACTTTGAACTCATCTCAACTTTGGCAGCCATAATATCCTGTGGCAAGAATTGTCATGGCTAAACTCAACACTGTGTTAAGAATCACCTTTATTTTTTTTTTTCCCTTAAGCCTGTTATCTGTTAATTTCCTTTCTTGTCTCTTCATGCATATACTATGAAATGTAGTTAGAAGTTGCTCATTAATTCCTTTTCTGAACTGAGAGGCTCATAATCTTTAATGCGGGAGAAAACTTTGAAAAACCCCAAGCTACTTTCATGCAACAAAACGAAAGTTGATGTCGTATGTGACTGTTGTTAATAAATGCAAGTGGGAGAAGAGCTTCCAACCAAGGGGAAGAGCTACTTACAAAAAAAAAAAAAAA
>VZRQ01003409.1:82726-139803 GCA_013397975.1 Machaerirhynchus nigripectus
ACCAAAATATACAGAAATAAAAGTGCTTGTTGAGATAAACAGTGTTTCATCCTCATTTCCTGGGGTACCTCATGAGATATATTTTTAAAGGGAAGTTAGATTTGGCATTGATTTTGGAGTCCAAAACCAGAAAGGAATTGTCCTCTATACTCATACTAAAAAGATATATCTCTCAGTCCAGAAGGATGATAGATCACAGGATCATAGATCGCAAGTTAAAGAGAACTATTGTTTACTTACTCTTGACCTGCTGCAAGCCAGGAAACCATCTTTGGAGATTTCCATATTGAGCCAAAACTCAGCAGAAATTTAGCACATTCCTTTGTAATCTATTCTGGCAGCTTGTTAACTTCATTTCAAAAACATAATCTTAGAAAATGCAGCCTAATCCTTACTCAAGCACTCAAGTGCCTCTTGGATGGCCCAAGCTGGCTAGATTGAAAGGTCTGCTGAAGGGAGATACATTCCTTTCATACGGAACAAATGGATCATGACTCAATTGCCTCTTAAACCTCTTCATCTGAGGTGCCTTAATCTTTTATTTAGTCTTTCACTGGACAGAAAAAGGTCATTTTCAAGGTCAGTCTTGCACTTTTATTGTATCTTGTATAAAATATACATTAGTTTGCCATCATTTTTTTCAAATCAGTGTCCAATTTTTACACAGGTAATGCCATTTCTACATTCTTGTTCGATATTAAAAACCAACCTCATTTCTTAGACCTTCTTAGATTTTCTTAGGGTGATGAAACTCCAGTGAACAAATTTGATACGTATGGGATACCTCATATTTCTCCATATTTTCACATGGATGCAAAGAAAAGCATAGGAACCTGTGTCTTCCATTTCTCCATCTCTTTCAACATCATTTCACTAAAAGTCTGCTGAAGACAGCGAGATTGCATGGGTTCACTGGGAACTTCCATGTTCCCATTCCACCATTTGGAGACAGCACCTTCCGTAGACTTTATACATTTGCGTTCTGTGGAAAAGACAAATGAGTGCACAAATTGCAGCTGTAATTACTTTGTATGAATGCTCACTGCACAACATCAGAGTACACTCTGGGAGGAATATTTTATAATGGGAGAAGTTCTGTGCAGGAGCTGTGCATACTGAGAAGGTTGCTGATAAATGGTGGGAAACAGTGCACAGTGGAATTTCCAGCTATGATGAAGTCTGATTCCTAGGCCAGAACATACACATTTTTTACTCACTCTTAAGGACTTGGGATAGGAAGGTGACACATCTGCTGGCTGTGCTGTCGGAAGCTGTAAGAGAGAATAATTTGGGTGTGGTTCTTAAGGCAGTACATTTTTCTGTGCAGCACTGAACTTGTAGCCCTTTGATGACAAACTACTGGGAAGTTAGATGAGTCCTACCTGGCCTTTCCAATTTGCATTTCTCTCTCTGATAGTTCAGATTTCAGATTCCAGAACTGGGACATTACAACGACCACTGAGAGGAACAAATAACTCAGAAAAGGGAGCATGTCAAAGCAAAGAGTCCTTAAAACACCTTAGATCATTTGTTTGCAGCTGTCGTCATCTCAGCCCTTAATAAAAGCGCTGCTCTAAATCTTCCTCTGCAATATTGTGGAGAAAACTGTGCCTTTCACAAGTGTGAATGTCAACTGAAAAAGAGGGGTCATGTTTTCCTTGAGGACTTATTTTGGCTTTGCAAGACTGGTAGCTCTTTGTAGATGAACTATACATGTGACAATTATCAAAGCCAGCAAAATACTCACAGTGGGGCAGCCAAAGCTGAGATACTTTGTCGGTTTAAATATCAGCCAGCTAAAGTCTACGAAGCAGCCAACTACACATCTCTTTAGTAGTATTCTAATTCATGTACTGTAATTAGGCTTGAATACAAAATATTGATTTAGAAGTAATTACATTTGTGCAAGCATTAAGATAATGTTTCGGGAAATCTGCCTAGGTTCAGCATGAGGTTCCAGATAATGAAATATTCAGTCTATTGCTGTGTAAAAGAGCTTTTAAATAAAACTTAGCCTATACTCTAACTATTATAAATTTATTTGATCCCAGCCTCTGACGTTTTTGGCTTGAGACGCTCCACCAAAATTGAAATATCTTCCAGTGGATTCTAGCTAATGAGAATATATCAGTGTTCTGAGACAATTCACGGAAAGGATGTGTGACACCTGTTAGAAATAAGGCAGCATTTTGAGAGCACTGATTTATAGCCATAAATTTCATTCATTGTAGTGCTAAATATGCTGCAGAGTTGTAACTACTCTGTTAGCCTTAAATATTGCACAAGCAACACATTCACTCTGAGAGAGCATGAAATCCTGTGATTCCTGGGTAACAACTTATTTTCCTGTTTCACTCTTCTTACAGTATTTTTAGAATTTTTCATCTCAAGATGTGCATAAACACATTTTTTATACATTTAAATTTGTACACACTAAGAGGCAGGCTCATTTATGGCATCTACAAGTATATACAAGTGTAAGTTCTGGGCATACACAAACATTTAGTCCTAACTTGTTTTCAATCTAAATGACTGCTCAATAAACTTTACTCCAAAAATCTGTTGCTGTAAAAGAGAGGAGCCAGTCAGAAAATGGCAGATATCCAGAGCAATGGTTTAGTTAAGGATCATCGTGGCAATGAACTCAGGACTGAAGTCACAACTATATAAATTGGACTTTCAACAGAAATTCTTATCTTGCCAGTCCAGGTGGTCTGCATATAATTTGTACTTTGATATATGTTTCATATCATGGTAGGTATTCTGTCTCTTCCAGGGGGAAATAAAATCATATTTATTTTTTAATTTGAAACATGGTATTTGAACACTTGTTTCAGACTAGGATCAGCTATTTATCAGATCCCCTGCTCTCTGCGTGTTATACCACAGGGGAAGAGGAATTCAGGGGGATAAGCATGGATGAATTCATAGATAGATAGATAGATAAACAAACACACAAGTATAAATATTTATATATGCATCTATCTATGTAGGTGTAGATAGATATATAGATACAGATATAGATACAAATACATAAAATAAATAGGGTTTATATAAACTCCGCTTGCATTCAAGGAAAGAAAGAAGATCTGAAGACTGCATTATGCTATATCTGCTTCTTTATCATGCTGGGAATATCCCAAGGATGAGGGAATTTGTTTGACCTGAGCTTTGCAAAATAATAGAGGCTGCTGATTCTCCTGCTCCCTGTGCTCCTTCACATAGGAGAACAGCTATAGATAAGCAACTGATAGTGAAAGTCCAGACCTGGCTCTACCCTGCCATAAGTTGGGAAAGCTGGAGAAATGAACAAATGTGCAGATGAAGCCAATAACTGAACTCACCTGGGAAACTCCTCTAGCAAGACTTATGGCAGGTTTCTATTTTAATGATGCTTTCCAAGGCAGGATCAAACTGAGGAACTATTAACCTCTGGCTGCTGCCACAGCTCTCTTACTCACACAGTTATATAGAATCTGCTGTGTCTAATCATATCTAACATATACCGATGAGTCTCCAATGTTGGATGGTGGTCAGGTCTAGAGCTCTCAGAGGAGAAAATGAATTCCTGTAGTTGGCACACTTAAGCTGACCTGCCCAGTCCCTGTAACAAGTTTCATTTTCATGGCTATCTATTAGCATAATTCTTAATATTTGAAGCATCAGGTGAAATATGTCTTTAAAATAAGAACTAGAGCTGCATACAATGAATTGCCTTGAAATATAGAAGATATTTTTTACTGAGATAAATATTAAATGTGCTAAGCATATTTCCAGAAATAGCATTGAGCTAGGAAACCACATATTCAAATGAATATCTCTTTGGAGATTCATTTTGAGTGTATGTTCAAAACCAGTTATGTGAGTAATACACTGAAGGAGATGACTTCATCGCAATAGGGAATATGTATTTTAAAGATGCTTCTGCATTCAAAAAGGTTCTAACAGCCCTGGTAAGAAACACATTTATCGTTCTACATTATGTCTCCATGTGAAAATTTGCTTTATCATGAATACCATCTTAGATCCTCCTGGACAGCAATAACCAAGAAGGTAGATCAAACTTCCTAAAATTCAGTTTGAGAACACCCAAAGATCTCACTTCTGCGCATTTCTCTATGTGCCAGATTCTGCTGTCACTGCCCTCCTTTGCCTTCATAGTCCTGCTGCACGAAGAGTGGCCATTTTGATTTTTTCACGGTGAGACATTGTTAATTCTTCTACAGAAAGAGCCTTGGCTAGAAAGCTCTTGCAATATGCAAGACTTGTTTTATAAAGTTGGTGCTTAGAAGGTTTCTCATTATTATCAATAATCCCAAAACACTGATAACCCCTGCTTTGGCAAGGTGCATGAGAGCTCTACATGCACTTCCTCTGAACAGACTATTCAGAAAATGAGAGAGGAAGAGGGGAGAATAATTTTTTTTTTTGAGAAAGATTGTATCATCAATTGCAAGTAGCTAAAGAAAACACTTCTAAAATACAATTTACCCCATAACCCACTTTTCAGACACATCTCAAAACATACTGAGGTACAACACCATACTATTACAGCAACAATATTGCAATGTAAGAGCTGATAAAATATAGTGGGAGAGAAAAGCCAGGTAGGTGTTAAAATCCCTGGCCGGGGATTGTCAGAAACCTTTCTAGCTGGGAAGAACAAATGAAATATCCTTCCCAGAGTATCAGTGCCACAAACAGACATCAGTTAAAATCATGTTTGGGACCGTGGGCATCCCATGGGTGCACTCATCGGATGTGTTGAACACTTCTGGATTCTATCAAGTCCTCCCTTGGCTGTTAGAAAGGAAGGGGGCTCTTCTTGTCGTTTTTTGATACCTGCTGGCCTATGTGGAGTGCAGCAGTTGTGTGGGAGCTGACCCTGCCGAGATACTGTCCCTTGTGCATCTCTTGAGCTGTCCCAGGCAGCCCAGCAGTGGCAACGAGAGGGAGTGAAGTTGCCTTGGTGGTCTGTCCCATGCAGATCTCTGTGCCTGGAGAGATGCAAAACGAGAGGGCTTCCAGTTGCTTTTTATGTTAAACTGTAGCACCAAAGCTGTCAGTGTACCCCAGCACCCCAAGCAGGTGCTCCGGCCCCCTCAGCATCTGCGCAAAGAAGCACTTGATTTCCCCAAGCTCACCTCAATGGCATTAATTCCAGGGAAAATTTTCCGTGCAGATATCCTCTGCAAGGGGTGGGATGTTTCCCTGCTGAGCTTTGAGCTGGGGCCAGCTGAGTCTGGTTGTGTCCATGCCAGGCAGGTTCTGTCCCGCAGTGAAAGGGGGTGTGTAGGATGAGTGCTCCCCCGTGGGCCTGGTGGCTCCGACTGAAGGACCACAGCACTGCTTGGCTGAGACTGAGCCCTTGCAGCCCTAACTGCAGCCTCTATACAGCAGGGTGAAACACCAAAAATTCTATCTCCTCTAGTGGGTCCCTTAGACTCACTTCAAAATGGGATTACTAATATCTGTCTCATTGCTCCCTAGTTTATTAGCCCTCCTCCCCAGCACCAGGGAGCAGCAAAGCTCAAAAGTCTCCATGTTTTTCTCTTGGCTTAACCTATGAATCACCATCTTCAGGTCACCTGGGCATGTTTATGCATCCACCAGCACTCTCATGCTTTGCAGGTGATATCTAGGGGAGCCCGATCCTGGCACTGACAGGCTGCAGTTTGCATCAAGCAGAGAGAGCCAGAGGCAGCTGTTTGGGAAGAATGAGCCTGAGGCTTCATTTACACAAGGATTATGCACCAGTACATTTTGTCAGAGGGTGTGATTTTTTCTCCTTCTCTATCTAATGACATACATGCATTCCCTCAGGTGTACACAGCTATATCAGTATGTAGGTGCTTATGTCTTCATAGTTTACATCTTGCTGTAATTAAGGTAGCGGAGTTTATGTTCCTTAATTAGGAGGAAAATGTCTCCAACTCTCGAGCCAACTATAAGAAAGAGCACACATTGCTGGCCCAGCTTCTTGTAGCTAACCCATGAGATTTTCAGCTTCTTTTCAGTGCTGATTAGGGAACAGAGACAATGAGGAAGGACTGTTTCTCATTATTTTCATGACCAGGCTAGGCATTCAAAAGCATGCCACAAACAAATAGCAAATTGCACAGTAAAATATAAATAAGGCCTGGCTGAGAGTACATGGTGCTTGGTAAAACCAGGAGGGAGCTCAGACTGTGGGAGAGAGGGATAAAGAAGGAGCTGCAGGCAGTGCCCAGCCCTCTAGCTGGGAGGTTGCCAGAGAAAGAGCCAGTCAGACAAAAAGAGCAATGGGGTGAAATGCAGTGGGAAGAAGAATTAGTTAAGCTGACCCACATAGGTTACTTTCCTTTGATAGCAGCAGTCAGTTACCTATGGTAACACTCAAGACTCCATTTTTTTTTTTAAATTATGACCCAAAATCCACCTCTGAGTCATTACGAGCAGAAGGGAATTGTGCGTTTACCCTCTGCTGTGCTGACAGCTCTTCTCACCCGGGCAATTCTCAACCGCACCTCTTTTGATGAGCAAGTACTCACTGTTCAGAATCAGCAGAGGTAAGGGTAGGAGCACAGTTAATACAGGATGATTAACATGGCTTCGGTTTCTGAACCAGAAGAACTGACAAAATATGTGATTTTCACCTTTTTGAGTTTGACTTTTTTGACTCATTTTCCTTCTACACTATTAACTTGTTAGCTTGAAACAAGATGTAACTGCACAGGGATTAGGGTTATGCATTTACTCTGATATGAGGACGTACCACATAGCTTTCTCTGCTATTGAAAAAGCCAGAAGAAAATGTCATTAAGGGGGTGGTAGTATACTTTATATCCCCTGTCATGCAACAAGCTTAATTCTTGCAGCAACTCTTATGCACGTAGCCAATGTTGGGCTCTCTGACTAATGACTGATCAAATAAAGCACGATGACCTGGAGAGTAGCAGTCGCCAGCTGAGGCACTTTGTAACCTTATTCAGTGCAAAGGGAGCACAGGGCTGCTCCTGAAACTGCACCCTTGTTGCTGCCAGGTTACCCTGATGTGACTCCCCATTCAGAGCCTCAGTGTGCAAACTGCTCATGAACTTGATCTGGGGCTGGGATGTCCCTTGGCTTGCAAGCAAAATATTTTAAAAAATTTCCAATTGCATATTTTCCACTGCACACTCATTTATAGAGAAAGACTTCTCCCCTTAAAGAGTACGTTTTTTACAGAAACTTCTGCCAAGTGGAATTTACACAGCATGCTACCAGGACATTTGATCTGTTGTGAAGACAAAATAAAGTCAATAAAAAGGCAACAACATGTATTACTTAGAAAATTGCATGTGATCTGGTTTTATAAACTTCCTGTTTGTCAATGGGTTCTTTAAAATCTTTTCCATCCCATTTAGACCCAAAGTCAGGGAATATTGCCTCGTGATTTCCAGGTAGATAAGATGAAATTACCTTCTTTCATCTCATCTAGAAGAAGGAAACATAAACAGATCCAGATTACAGATTTCTACACAATAATCTAAATTACCAAGACATTAATAGCAGATTAGTAGTATGACATTAAATGTCAGCACATAAACTAGACTGATAGATTTTTTCCTTGAACATTAAAATTTTCCAGGACAGTTTTTTTCAGGAGGTAGGACATTTTGTCTCTCATTTCACAAAGTGTTGTGAAATGAAAAGAGGAAAAATGCTCCCTCCTCCCTCCTCCCCCAGCTCTCTGAGGAGGAGACTCATCATGGCACATACAAGAAAAAACAGCCACCCACACACTGGAGCCCTTCAAGCAGAAAGCACCTGACGGGAATTTAAAAGTAGGTTTTCAATGGTGAAGTTGGCAGAAATCTACATAAAAGCAGTTCTTCAAGGGAGGGTATTATGTGATATGAATTAGATGAATGTATTGAGTTCCTCCTTTTATTTATTTTTTTTTAAAGCTGTGAAGTCTAAAATTAAGTTATTGTTATCCTGATCAAATCTTTTCTTTGCAAGAGCTCATGCCTGAAGACAAGGAATAAAAATAAAGAAAATATAAGGGAGCATAATATATTTTAATGAAGGAAGGTTTACTTATCACTCAAAATCCTGAATTTTTATTTTTATAAATCTGAGTGCTAGCTGCTTGAGTCTTCAAAAACCCCCACTACACACAGAGCCTAGCATTTCAGAATGAAATATGTCAAAAGAAACAGCAAGAAAATATGGACATGGCAAGTAATTGATTTGATTTTAAGATCATTTCATAAGACACTGAAGTGTTTATATTTTTTCTTTAAGCAACAAAGCCTAATAAAATTTTGATAAGAATTACACCTGTTTTTTCCAAAAGATTTTCAGAGTCTGCACATGGGCCTCTTTAGGGCATTGCACTTCTTATCCTTAGAGAGTACACAGCTACATTAAATACATTTCACTTCTGAGTCAGTTCCTTCTTCTTTAATGAAGGGAGAAGAAAACAGCTGATGCTGTTTAAGACCTCACTTAAATTTTCATTGCCTATGCATGTTTTAATATAAACTGAGTTTAAGTAGCTTTCTCAGTTTTAATTTTTCTTCCTATTTATTTTCAAATTGGAGCCAAACAATTGGAGCTGTCTTGTTTTCTCTGCAGTGCAATGAAATTTTTAAATGGCTTACTGGTTTGCAGGTTATTGATAAGTCAATCTGGCAGGTAATTTCACACCGGCATCATTGCTGGACATGGTCTGCATCTTCCATACACCAAGGATATAACCGTATCTGTCCTTCTTCTTGATGTGAGTTGCTTCTGATTTACACCATTTGAAATTAACAATGTATGAAAATTATACTTCTACATTGCCCCACCAGTTGTGAAAACCTTCATCAACAGCACCAGCTCAGCACATCGTTCCTCTGAAGTATCTAAGGACAACTGAGATTTCTTTGTCTACCACTCGTGTGTGAATTAGCCCATAAATCACGGGTGTTAACTCTGAAATTTGAATTGCTATGCACGTGTCCTGGGCCTAGACTTTCTGACAGGCTGTACCTGTAACTGGCTGGTGGTAACTGCAGGTGTACTCAGTGTGATGTGACTTCTTAACCATTAACAAGGGAACAACAGACTGTTCAGTTATTTGGATGAACAGTAACAATCCAATGACATCCTCATCCTGGCATTCATGGAAGGCCCTTCTTTCTAACTACCCCATCCCTTTTATCTCTACTATGTGGCTTTCACAGATGAGGAGCACAGTAAGAAATGCATACATTTCCTGCTAAGGAAAACTGCACACCCAGTCTTTAGTGATGCCTTTTGATGTCACCGCTGTGCAGATGAGGATGGCTTTGCAGATGAGGAACCCACTCAGAGATGTTAAACAGGCAGGGGGGTTGTGTGGTTTGACTCTCTGAAAGTCGTCACAGCAGTATTCTCATTAGATTGTCACCTGCAGGTGAATGAAAAGAATGTATTCGCAGGTTAGAGCCTTATCCTGGGCCACTCTATGCCAACTAACAGCTCCTGCCTTTTTACATGCCACTGTGCTGCTGGAGTGAGTCCAGGGGAAGGCCACGAAGATGATCAGAGGGCTTGAGCACCTCTCCAGTGAAAACAGGATGAGAGAGTTGGGGCTGTTCAATACAGAGGAGAAAAGGCTCTGGGGAGCCCTTGTAGTGGCCAGGGTCTTACAAGGGCTGGACAGAGATTTTTTATCTGGAGAGATAGTGATAGGACATGAGGAATAGCTTTAAACTGAAAGAACGTGGGTTTAAGTTAGATAGTGGGTAGATATTCCTTACTGTGAGGGTGGTGGGACACTGGAACAGGTTGCCTGGAGAAGTTGGGGATGCCCCATCCCTAGAAATGTTCAAAGGCAGGCTGGATGGGGCTTTGAGCAACATGGTCTGGTAGAAGGCATCTGTCCATGATGAGGTAGCTGGAATTAGATGACCTTTAAGTTCCCTTTCAATCCAAATGTGATTCTGTAATTCTGTGGTGCTATTTCTGTATTCACGGATCCGTAATCCAGCTAAATGTGGAAACCTTGGGATTTTCTAGAGTGTTTTTACCTCTGTGATTGGCTGATATTTGTAACCATGTGGGAGCACCCAAGGTACTCTGACTCATCTCTTTAGTCCTGATGGAGGCTGGGATTCAGGCTTTTTATTTATAAAATGAAGTCAAGGTGATGCTGGTGGAGGAAGATCATATCATATCCTATGTCTTAACTGCAAACCCAAGTTCCTGCTGTCTCTCAAATAAATCTTAGAAGTTCCCTTCCTGCATCAACTGCAAACATCAGTGTGCACTCTGTTTCAAAGGAGAATTCAGTGAAATTGCTGTTACCACAGCACTGGGCAGCATGATACCAACCAATTCAATTAAATTCCTCTTGTTAGTTGTAATCCTTGAGAGTATGTCTATTATCTCCCCTTATCTTTCAAATTTCTAGTACAGTTCCCAAGCCATAATTGGACCCTAGTGTGAAATGGAGCCTCGCTGTGTTGCAGACACAGACACACCAGCCAGGTGCTGTTGCTCTGTATCTGACCCTCCTCTCATGCTGAACAGAGTTGAGAGGTGATTAAAGACCTCATCTGCAGAATTTGTAATAACGACCTCCCCTGCATTTTGTACATGCAACTGCCACTTTTTGAAGATCCTGGAAATTAATTTGTTGTAGCGCTCTCCTTATGGATTTACTACAAGAGGTTCGGGGTAACTATAAAGGAAATTTATTCCTGCAAGTGGCAGGCCATTTTCTTTGAGAGGTGCCTCTTAAAAGCACAGAAAATCAATTAGCCACCCTTGTATTTCTGACATGTCTTTTACGTCATTGAGCACCAGATTAATGCCACCCTTGAAGTCAGTTCCACTCTAAAACAGTGCTGCCCCACTAGCAGGTATTTATTTTGACAATAAAATCACAACCCTTTTTTCTTGAAAAGTATGGCATTTCTCATTTCCAGTAAATACTACTTCTGCCTGGTGGAGAAGATTTTTGGAGAAAAGATTAAAGAATTACTTGAAATGTAATGAAAAATAAGAGAATTACTCTAAATATCTATTTTAAATTATGGCTTGTGGACATTCTAAATATCATCTGTGGTGAATGTCTTGGAAACTTAAATAGCAGTTAGAATATGTACAATTTAAATTTCTAGTTTCATAAAACTCTAATCTTAGGAAACTTTCTACTAAGCTACAGATATTTTCTTTCCTTCTGATTTAAAGCCTGTTCCAGAAGTGAATTATGGATCACACTGCAGCACATTAGCTGTCACAGTGAAATTTGGCAATCCTGCCAGAGTACCCACAGTCTGTTTTATGACTTCGTAAAATACCCTATAAACCAACACTACAAATATATAACTTATATCAGAAGTCTTAGCCCATAAAGGAATTCCAGGATAGCCACAGAACAAGTCCCAGAGTATTTGACTTCCTGTAGAAGGGCATGAGGTGACTGGTGTTGGTTGGGTACAGGGCAAATTGCCAGAGAAGGGTTTGTCATTTTGGTTTTTAAATATCTGCCTGCCATTATTCATTGTGCAGGGTGCAAATTTCCAACGCACTATAAACTTCATGCCTCTGTTTGGGCATTTGGTATTTTCATCTCATGGCAATTTAAGTGATGTATTGATTTTGAGGGTTACTTCACTTTTCCCCTATTTTTAGAATGGCTATTAAGCAGAAGAAGATAGGGCCTTAAGTTTTCTTAATCAGTCTGACTGCAGACCCGAGTATGACATGGACACTACGAAGATATCTTTGATGGATGTTATGCAACGTGAGCCTAATTTTATTTCACTTGTACCATACTCTGATGTAGGTGAGATAAAGTAGCTATGACACTTAGCAGAGAGAATTTGGTACTTCAGAAGGGGATTCAGGTCATTTAAAAAGATACCACTTATGATAGGGTCACTCTTCTTTTAAATCCATGTAACTCTGTAAAGGCAACTAGAAACTGTATTTCAGGTCTCATCTCATCAGGAATGAACTGCAAAGTCTGGTTTTTCAGGAAATAAGATCCCAGGTTAAAACACCCTTACTTAAACTAAATCAAAATAAAGTATTTAGTGCCTGAGAAATGGAGGACACACATACACAAAATAAGAGGAAATTGTTTTTTGGGGGAGAGGATAAATTCATAAGTGACAGTTCCACCCCTCAATATCAAAGTCCTTGGGAGAAGATGAGATTGAAAAGCAGCTATAAAACATGGCTAAGCTGTTGTCATTATAAAAAATGATAAAATTGTATGTAGCTTTTCAAGAGTCTGTTAGCAAACTTTTAGGAGAGAAACGCAAACACAAATATTTAGTTAATTCAACAAAACAAGTTCCATGAAGTATTTCCCTGTATATGAGTACATATGTAGAGATTTAAAATAAATTTATCTTAGAATTTACTAATAAAAAGCCATGATATGAAGCAAAAGCATAAAACTGAAATAAGCATGATAAAGCATTGTGTCTGGTAAAACTAATGGGAAACTAAATTTAAACAGACCCAAGGCTGCCAGAGGCCTGCACAGTTGAGAGAGTCAGCAGTGCAAGTGTAAGTCTGACTCCCTGAATACAGTAAATCTAAGCACAAGCTGAAGAGGTGATGACTGCTTTGTTTAGCAGAATTTCCCTCTATCATGGCCGTTCTCCCTCCAGCAGTAACAGCGGGAAGGGAATTCTGTCATGGATGCATTGAATCCATGGATCTGACCATGGATCCAATGCCTCTACGTATCTGTGTCTGAAGGAGCAAACTGTAATAATAGCAGTAAGTTTAGAGAACGCCCTGAACAAAGGAAATAAAAGAAAGAAAATTACCTTTGGGCACACAGAGAGGAAAATCATAGAAATGCTACAATTTTTAATATCTCAATCTAACTGCAGTCATTTGTTGTTAAACTCTCTGCCTATAAGAATTATATTATAGATGATATTAGGCCATTTGGCTTCTAATTGCTGCTTCTTATTCCAATCTCATTAATCTGAAAACTGGCAAAAAAAACCAGGCTTGCTTATCCCTAATAGGCCTATTATTTTACTTCCCTGTTGCCTTTCTCTTTTGGTTTTTTTGGGGTTTTTTTTTCTTCTTCCACTTAGAAAGCTTCATTTAATATTGTGCACATGCAAGATTAAGATACGATCCCTGTGAGGTTGGTATAGTTGGGCTGGGGAAAGAGAGTTGGTACCAATTCAGTCCGCTGCTCCCAATTGTTGCTTGTTCTGTTTCTGCATCATCTCCAGAGTCCTCCCTGCACCAGGCACCCATCACCAGTACTGACAGCTCCTCAGGGGCTCTCTGCCTTTCCTTGTGAATTTCCTTGGGTTTACTTATGTCCATCTTTTTGCTTCTTTCGCCAACTCCACTGTTAGCTCTTGATTCCAGGGTTTCCTAGCACAGGGTGCAAAACATCTCTGCTGAAATTCTCATGCTGATTTCTCCCGGCTCGCATCTGTCAGTGCAGGCTTCAGGTTCACCACATTCCCAGCTGAACTTCTCAATGTTAGTTGTAATCATGATTATAATACAGCTTACTGCTGAATGTTCAAAATGCCTGGCACATGTAAGAATTCTGCATCCTCTTCAGCCTGCAATGACTTTGTCCTCAGTCCCGTGGCCTTCTCCAGCTTTTCCTCCTGGGTCTATATGCAACCATTCCTCCCTACTGTATTACAGCAGTTGCCCCTCTAGCTGTTTTGTGGGCTCTCACACAGTTTTTTCCTGGATCTTTTTGTCATTGTAAAATTTATTTCTCATCTATTGCCCATCTCAACTATTGCCTCTGGGAGCATGAATCACATATCTGCCACTCCCATCTTGTAACTGCACCATCAAGTCAAATTCACCCCAGAGGTCTGAATTTTTCAACCAAATCTCTCCTTATTACCGCCTTCCTCACTCATTATTTGTGAGTCAAGATGGCAGACAATTTGGCACTTTCCCATACAGTGTAGATCCTCACATGTAAATCACATATAAATTCTGTAGTAATCTCCCTAGAGAAATATCCACATTTCCAGCTAAAACTATCCAGGCCATTTTGATTTTTAGCAACCTCCTTTTCCTTTGTCTTCCATAAATAAAGTTTTGTGCTGCTCATACCTATTCAGAATTTGTAGGAAAAAACCTGTTCACTTTGAATGTAACATACTTTATTCTCATTCAAGACCCCTGAATGATCTGTTCTCCTCTAGTTAAGTATCTATAACCTTCCACTGAAGAACTAGAACATTTTAAGTTGTTCACTTTTTAAGTTTCTATTATATTTTCATGCCTCTCCAAGGCTGTACCTCCCATGGGAGGGGAAAAAAGCACCTTGTTATCACTCATCAGATTACTGTGACTCATTGTTCTGTTTCTTGATGTAAAGTGAAAAATAACACATTAGTTATTTAACTGACATGTCGAGTTCACTGCCTCTTGTAATTGCCCCAAGTGCATTCTATGTATTATGTCTCATCTTCTGTCTACATGGCAAGTTGACTAAGAGGAATAACAATGTATTTCTGGTTTTGAAGAACAGCTGCTCCTGCAGTTGGATCTTGGTCCACACCTAGAGTCTTTGGAGTATACAAATAAAAGAGCTGCCAAATAAAAGTGATCGTTCAGTGTCTCTCTGAGTTTTGCAGTCTTTCTATGTTTTCATTCCTGTAGTAGAACTTCTCAGGCACTTTTCTGTAAACATCAGGCATGTTTACCTACCGGTCCTTATTATTATCATTCTTTTTGTTAGGCGGAGAAATATGATAGACTTTTGGTCTGACCAGTGTCATGGAGAGGTGGTAACCCCATCCTCCAATCCATGGTTGTCTCTAAAAAGATATATAACTGACTAAATAAAGAGCCGGGCCCCTCCTTCTTTGCCTCTTCTTTGCCCCTTCTTTGCACTACTTTGGCCCTTCTTTGCCCTCTCTTTTGGCCCTGGCTCCTATCCTGACAGAACGGTGTCTGCGTGGTTCTTTCATGTCCGAGTACAACAGTTCAGAGGTTTTTGTCTGTCATTCCCGGGGGTCTAGCTCAGAGGAAAGGATTAAAATGGGTTTTTCCTTCAAGACAAACTTCAGGAGTGTGCTATTTTGATCCACAGCATAAGGCATTCCACTGCATTCCTCATCCTCCCAAAGCATCTAAGAGCTTCCAATGCAGAAAACGCATATAACACAGAAATCTGTTACCATAAAATTTTAATTAAGTGTTCCTAGTTCAGGTAGTAAACTTGGATTCATACCAGAATGAACATATAATTTACTGAATAAATAAATAAATATACAGAATCAATTGGTTATTCCTAGCATACAATGGGTTGATTTCCAGCTGACATGGCACTTTCTCTGCATCATTAAGGTTTACATCAATTTTCATTCTCTTATCTATTAAACCTTCCTCAGATAACATAATGCAATTGGGTTACCTATTATTAAAAATGATCTCAAATTATTTCCAGTATTGTTTTATTCATGGGTGACCCTCGAAAATCCTTAAAGATGATTAAGATCAGACATTTTGGCAAAAAAACATTTCTACAAAGACTGCAAGGACTTTTTTTTCCCCATTTGAAACAGCTACTCAAGGAATCAGTTTCTCCCTTTTTTAACTAATATGCTCTTTCCAAGCCCACTTACTGATTTGTCTCACTTTAAAAATCTGCATGTTAACATACTCTATTAAATTTCAATTGGGTCATTTAAGAAGTGCATAGGAAGTAAGTTGTTTTACTTAGAAACCTTGGACAGAAGAAAACATAAAAATGCAATAAAGTTGTTCAAAAAGCTAAAGGTTCTTTTAAAAATGTCAGTTCATGGATTTCTATCAGTCCACAGAAAGGGAAAGTAGATATTCTAACCAATACAAAATGTATACTGGGGAATAATAATTTTTTTTAAAACTCTTCAATGAAAATTAGATAATCTGAAAGTAATAACACCAACTGGAACTGTACAAGAAAATGAATAAATTGCTTTGTAAATTAGTTGGGCTTTTCAACCCCATAAAAACATTAATCGTGGGTTTTTTCCATTATAATTATCTTATTTTGAAATGTAAAATTATACTTAAAGGTGAGTGAGATAGATTTCTCCTTAGGGAGAAGATATGAACCATAATTATTTTCATTTACAAAGAAAAAAAAAATTAGCCAAAAACCCCCCACAATAATTACTTTTTGAAGTATTGGAAGAAACTAAAGAGAACCTCTTCAGGCTGAATTCTTTACTGGCTGAGGAATTCAGTTTGTGTTTAGATATTCCTGATCTCACTCTTATAACATCTTGAAAGCTTTTGCACATTGTATGTTATAACATCTCCAATTCATCCTATTACAAGCTATTGAAATTCCAGCTTTGACTTTTATCCTAATAACTTTGTTAGCAGTTACTTGAAAAACAGGGTGCATTTTTTTTGTTGTATTATTTTCAACACTACAAAGTCCTTCCAAGTATTTTGAGTCCTCAAAACCTTAAGGGATGATGAACACATAGGAACTCATCAAGCATTTGATGTGTTTTTCTGAAATATTTCTGAAGAAATTCTGAAATATTTTATTCTGAGGATTGATATGGACACGGGGTTTTTCCTGATGAGTTTGTATGAACTTGGAAACAAGTTGTAGCTGGTAAATTCCTTACACATGGACTGAAAAATATTGTGACAAAGATGTTCTGTGTGATGGTTTGTTTCTTTTAACCTAGCTTCTAAAGGAGCTCTAATTTTGGAAACTTGATTAGTGCAGGTTAATATTGTGACACTCTTCTGAAGAACTTAAAGCAATGTCCTAATATGGGAGGTAGCAATTAGAGCAAATTAAATGGGACACTCAGGTAACTTATGGGGCTGTTACATTTCAGAAGTAATGTCATCTGGTAATATAAATGGACATAATTCACTATGAACAATAGGTTTTCTAGATATTTTCATGCTAAATAGTCACAATGGGGTTTTCTTTCTTTTAATATTTGTACCAATACATTTTTTCATTGCAATGTTTCCTGTATGTAGGATGGCCCCCCATTTAAAAATAAAAAATCAACATTTTATCCCTTTCATCTTTTATATTGCATATGCTCTCATATTTTCTTTTACAAATGCATCCCTCTTCTTGTATTAATGTGCAGATAAAACACTATAATTCTGGGATTTAAATTTCCAGGAAGAGAAACCAGAAAATGAAGGATGTGACCTCAGAATAGAGAAATAAATATTTAAATGTTCTGCTATGCCTTTATAGAGGAAAGAATGTGAAACAACAGAAACTGATATACAAAAGACTTGATATAACTACTCTGAGAAATGTGAAAAAAAAAAAAAAAGGAAAAAGAGGGAAGAAGAGTGTTAAGGTGTTGTAAAACCCTTTATAAAAAGAGAAGATTTGAAGCATTACATGACATAAAGGACCATCTAGGTAGGAACTGTGTCTTCAACAGTGGCCAGTTTTGACAAGCAGCCTGAGGTGTATCAGCTACTTAGGTGTACCTTATCATTTATTAATTTAATTGCTTATCTTTAAACAGAAACTCATTGTATCGGTTAATTTTCCTCTCTAGGATGTATTAAGTGGGATGTCTTTTTTGCTTATGAACAAACTGATGTTAAATGAAAGCAAAGATCAATTACAAGATATTCCAAAACCCAATTTTGAGTAAAATGGGATTATGCTAAGAAAGTGGGATTACTAAATTGAAATAGTCAGTCTCTATAAAAAGTCAGGAAAGAAAGAATATATGTGACCTTGAAGGACCAACGTAATCAACATTTGAACCTGAGGTTTCAGGACGGAAAGGAAGGAAACACTTGTCAGCAGCAGCATTTCTGGTATGTCAGCTGGGGCTGAAAGTGGGCGCTGGGTGCAGATATGCAGGTGCAGTATCTTGCTGTACTAAGAGCAATGCATCATTGAGCTTTCCTGTGGTGATGCGTGGCAGCACCACACACAGCCAGCTGGTGTCCAGAGCCAGGGACCATGAGCATCCCTTCATGTGCCAGAGACCTTCAGGCCTCAGCTGGTGTTGCCAGCAGCAGCCTGGTGACCTGCAGCTGTGGAGATATAAAACTTACTGACATTGTCTGAAAGGAAGACAATTTTTTAAAAAAGAAGCCCAGGAAGACCTTGCAAATGTACTGATATCAAGCTCAGTCATGTAAGTTTAGCTTAGTAGTACTGTGCCTTTGTTCTGTTGCAGGGAGAACTCAGTATATGAAGTGAGGATCCCACCTTGTACATTTTTGTTTTGGTGTTGTGCTTTTCATTTTCTTGCTGGAAATTATAGTTCTGGAGTAATGAGTCAGGCACAAGGTGGGCTTAACTGCTTCTCTTTTATCTGAAGACACATTAATTACATTCTCCATTCAGTTGTGCTTAGACTTGAATGGGGAAAAACGAAATCTTATATACAGCTTAGGAGGCTGGGCACATGTCAGTAGAGGAGAAACTACAGGTTACTCCTCCTGTAGTGCACTCCCAAGAGAAATGAAAATCACAATATTCTGATCTTACTGATAATTTTCATTTTGCAGCCTCAGATATCTTAAATATAGTAAACTCTTTGAATTTTCTGCTCATGACCAGTGGGGACTTACATACTAGATTTATTTGATGTGGGTTTAATTACTGCGGTTTTTACAGAGGAAGGTAACGAGAAAGGGAATTTTACTGAGCAGTTTTTTTGCACATTATTTTTCCAGGATTTATTCTTGATGACTCTGGAACTAAGAAACTTTTTAATCTTACAAAAGGACTTTTCCATAGTTTTGGATTTGAAATAATTTTCTCTCCCTTCTATTCTTTGTTGAGATGAAAGAAAGCCAATCATTACTGGAACCTTGGTTTCAGAAGTAAGTGGATATTTTATTTTTGTTTTATACCTTTTGTTTTATACCTGTGTGTATTGTGTGAGTTTCTACTAGGAGGTGGCCAACATCACAGGATGACTTGATGCTTTTTGAACTTCATAAAAAATTTAACGTCCTTAACATAGATTTTTAAAAAATACAGTGTAAAAATTTAGAAGAAAGTATCATTTTAAGAAAGGAACCTAAAACTTTACCTTGACTGACCTAATTTTTATTTAGTGTAGTGTTAGCAGTTTAAAATGGAAGGATGAGAAATAAAAGTTCTTAATATAATTCCATCTGCTATTCTGAAGCTTATGTTTGGTTTTACCCTCTCATCTGAACAAGGATAATTAATACGTGTTTCTAATCACTCATTCCTTCTGTTTCAAGGGAATAAAAGAGGTAGCACTTAAAGAGGTGCCGAGCTGCATGAAAGAAGTATTTTTGGTGATTAGAAACGGTAGAGAAAAAAAAGAATCTAATGACAAAAAAATGAACATTAGCAGATTGACATTTTCAAGTGTCTGAATGACACAAAGAACAAGAGCACCATTATTTAAACTTGTTTCCTAGAACAGAAAATGGATTGAAGAAAATTGCTGAGAATGAATTCCTATCAAGTCGAGTTAGAGGGGAAAATTAGAAGAGGCTTTATAGAGCAGTCACTGAATGAGGTAGTACATCAAGACTCCTGAGCAACCATCTATCTTAGGGTTAGTGTGTTACAATGAGAGCTGGGTCATTTACTGATGAGTAATATATATATATATTTTTACCTAAGGGTGGTAAACATAATTAAACAAACCTTTTCCTTGAATTATCCCTTGAAGGAAATTTGCTATATCCTGCACAAAAACTGCTGGCAGAAAGATCAGCTCTGTACATCAGAAGCAGCTCTGTTCCCTTGGGATTCTTTTCCCAGCTGTAGTGTTAACTCCTCGGACTTGCTGTGTGTCTACATCTTTTGGCAAAGTAGCTACACGACTGACCAACATGAGAAATTTGGTCAGCTAACAATCAACAAAAGATAAATGTATTTCCAATAAAGTCTCTGTTGTGGTGTGATTTCCGATACTTGGGGATATGACTAAGATACGGAGATAATTATTCCTTATTTCTAGTAGGAGAATCAGTAACCAGAGTGTGGCTGAAGCAAGATCAAGCTGAGGTTGCTGCACTGATGTAATGGTACATCATGAACATTTGGCCTCATTAACAGTGAAATTTAACTATTCCTGTATGTCTATTTTAAGTGAAGAAAAAAATATTAAAATCTATTTTTATCCTTACTATTCCAAAAGATTATGTAATTAATATATTCTCAACTGATAGGCAGAACCGCAAGTTTTTTGAAGCAGGTTCCAAACCCAGAGGAAGCTAGAAAAAGAGGGAAAACCAGAAGCTCTTTCAGTTAAATGAAAAATAGACCCGGTGTCTGGCAGATTCTTTTCTATTTAATCAAGTACCTTCATTTCGTAATAGGAGATGTCTGGAATTAGAATCACAGTGCTGCAGCAATGTTCCCCCTGTATCAAAAATTAGTAAAATCCAGCAATACATTAATATACAAATTATAGGATACTGCATGTTATACTAAAGAACATTATGACCTGAAGTATAGGAGCTGGGATATTTACTAGATGGACGGTTTTGTAGCAGAAAATAAGGAGTTCCTTGTTTGAGCATTCAGTGGCACATGAAGAAATAATTACAGAATCTGTCATTTGTTTTACCAGGACAAATGTTTGTTGTTTTAAAATGTGTGTTCTGTAAAAGGCATCCCGCAATTAAATGCTCCCCCACTCATGTTCAGGGATCAAAACCATGAAAAGGCTCTCCCCATGCAAACAACAACAATAGCTACCACATTGTGCGCATTTATTTTCAGATGAAAAACGCTCTTGTCTCTTTAGTTAATAATCTCTGCCAATTTGGCCTGATGGATTTACTGCACATCATTTACTACTGCTGTCCAAATAATCTCTATTCATGCCAGTAAAAGAGAGTGTCAACAACTGTAATAATAGCGCACTTGTTTTTCCACCACTCCAAGAAGAAGAGACATCCTGAGTTCAGAGGGATTCTGAAAGAAATAGTGTTAATGAATAGCCTTCCCAGCTGTATGCACTATGGCAAGTGAAAAACCTCCCCAAGTATTGCATAACCAAGCATCACAGCACTGTCTTCCCAAGCAGGCACCTTGCTTGGTCTTGTTAGCATCAGTGCAATTGCACAGGATACAGGTTAGCACAGGACTGGCCTCAATATCTCTAGTGAAGCCAAAAGGTTTTATCCCCACAGACCAACTGATGCTGAAGAAACAAGAAAATTTTTATCTACTTCAGCTCTAGTTCATCTAACCCAGTGGGAGTAAGTAGTTACACAAACTTCGAGAAACAAGAGCAAAGAGAAAATTAACTGCTGTAACCCTTCGCTGATGTTTTTATGCTCCAGACTAGAATAGTAACTCTCTCCCTGAAAAAAATAATAATTTTCTGTGTCCTTCACAAGGGCGTTCCACATTTTCAGAGGAGACCGAATTTTCTTTCATGCTTCCCTCAGCCCTGGACCTCCTGCAACAGAATCTGATTTGGCAACATCCTCCGGCTGGCCACCCACACCATCTGGAGAAGAGACTTTCTGCAGAGTGAATGAAGCAGCTGTAAGAGTGTTTTTAGGGAGGGAAACGAATAATGTGGCAATAGAGGATTTGCAGGCATTAGAGATGTTCTCCAAGTATCAAGGCGCTGATTTCACTCCCTATTGAACTGAGGCAACTCTGCTCATTACACAGACTGCTTTTTATACCATAGGGTGTTGGGATCACTGGACTTTTCAACTACTGCCAGAGGCTTTATGCAAGGGCCACTATATTTACATGGTTTTGTAAGATCTGCAAAGTATTATTGTTTAAAGCCTCCATCACAATGGAGACCCCAACTATGATCTGAGCTCTGCTTAGTTGTATCATGGATTACATCATTTATCTTGAACAACAAATATTGAAAGAAGCAGAGGTGAGTTTTTTTCCAAAAGGAGTATAGATACAGGAATATTTCTCAACTAGCAGGGGATTTAATTTTTAAAAAATCCTTTTACTAGCTGTTTCTTAGTTTTTATTATGAAGAAACAAAAAGTACCATTTTGTTACTCAGTAAAACAAATGATGAATTTCAACCTTTTGATGAAACTCCTAATATTTCACCAAGGTAAAAATCCTTGCTCCAATTGCTCTAGAAGTGAAATAAAAACATACAGATTGAGAGAAATCTGGATTGGCAGATCTTAAGGCTGCAAATAGGAAATAATTTTCATTTGGTAAATATTAGTCCAATTCTGAGTCTTAAAGAGGGATAACTAACTTCTTTCCATTGCTTCATTACTTTCATTCAGGAACATTTTGTCTTTAGGAATAGCCTTTATTTTTCAGTTCTTTTCTATTTTACTTTTCAGCATGCATTTTCTTTTTATATGCTTTCCTTTCTGATAGGAAAAAAAAGACAAATAATCAACATGGCTACATACCTACTTTCTATTACAACCAAATTGTTCTAAAATAAACCCTACATACATATATTTACAAACACCAATAAATCAGTGTCATTTCACTCTTATTCACTCTAATCCCAAGGGATCTATTAACAAGAACCTGGGTTACCCTTCCCTTCAGGGACAGGTCCTAACACCTCTTGGTAACCCTGTGTGATGGCCTCTGTACAAAAACATATTAAAAATGTCATGCTGAAAATAGAGCAACATAACAAAATCCATATGTAGAATTAGTACTACCTGTTATTTTCCTCATGTTTTGCATATAAAGTATATCCTTTTCTCAGCTTTTCATTTTAAATGCATGCCTCATCTGCTGCATTTTTTTTCCATTTACAATGTTCACTTGAAAAAACAAACACCAGTTTTTGGAAGAGAAATTTATTCTTAGCAATATAGGACCATGAGAGATGTTTTTCTTAGTCACAATGAGCAAGGATACATGAATTAACAATAATGTATAAAAATTATCTATACCAAAAATCTTTACTATTCTTCTTAGGACCTGTTTTGTATAAGTGAGTTCTTCAGAGAAAATTTGCACAAAACAACATCTCAGAATTACAGTCTTTTCAGAAAAGGTCAAATGAATCTACTCTTGTAATGCACAAATTTTTTACCAGAGAAAAGATGGTTTTGTGAATGAATGGTAAAATTCCATGAAAGCCAGAGGGGAGGTATAAATAAAACCCTAAAGGTTTAGTGCAAGTTATTATAGCTAAAATACATTTTCAGATACATAAGTTTTCTCTTTTTTCAATGCACTAAGAATAATCTGAAATTCTTTTCAGGCAATTCTGACTTGCCTAGTACCAAAAAATAAAACGAAAACCTGCTTTTCACTTTTAAAATCCCTTACTTAAAAAAGAAAAAAAGAAGAAGAAAAAAGAAAAGAAGAAAAAAAAAAAAAAAAAAAAAGGGAAAAAAAAGTGCCTTATTGTATCCCCAAATTAATGAGAATTTATTTCTATGCCCAGAGTGAAAATCTTGGTTGATATATAGGGTTCAGAGTTTGGTATTTGTTTGGGGTTTTTCTTGTTTTTCTGATTAAATATGACCTCTGTTCAATTTAACCCCTTTACTATGAAGAGACTGAACAAGAAAAATTAAAGTCAAAGTATAAAACAATGACATTTTGGGGGAAAAAAAAATATTGTTAAATTCATTTACTACTCATGCTTGAATAGCAAAGACATTAATTCACTTGTAAAATTTTCAAAATCCTCCAGTTTAATTACATGCTGGTTTTGAATGTAAATCTTTGATGACCTCCCCCTTCACCATAATATGCTTTTTTAGCAACTGAACTCTGCCCATATATTAAGAGAAAACTTCTTAAATGCTGCACACTTCCAATAACTCAAGCTGGTTTTGTACTCTCCCTTTTTTATGCTTCGTTCCACAGGTATCCTTGTAAAGCAACAGAGTCATTCATTCTTCATGTCCTATAAATCATAGTCCTTCCTCATTACACTGGCCATAACATGCCGGTCCTCTTGAGTTATGTTGTTTACATGATGCTGACAGCAGGAACTTGCTTGAAATCCAGACACTTGTCTTTAAATAGCAACCAAACTTCAAAGGGAGCTGAGATGGTTACCCTGTCGGCTTGCATTTGAAGCATCAATATTTATGGTTGTTTTTCTTTTGATTAAAAAAAAATATTTTAGAATCATGGATGAGATTTTAAATAGCCAACATGTCTAAAAGTGCCACCCACCTCTGTGAATGTGAATTTTCTAGAAATGAATGAGTGCTTGTGATGATCTCTGAAACACATGACAGTCAGTAGATTCACCTCAGTGTTACACATGGGTGAGGGCTTCATATTCCTGTCTAGCAAGCTAAATACGTATTTATGCTGTGGAAGGGGACCTCTGCCACTGATTAATAACATGATGAAAGACAAGGAAACGTATGGGCAGTGTTATTGGGTGACATAGCAGCTATTCAGATACTGTTAAACACAACAGATGTCCTGACGTTTCTGTCTACAAATCTGTAATCTGTTTTTGTTTCGAAGGAAAAAAATCAGAAGTTTTGTGCCACCCTTCACTATCCATGCATTCCAGCTGCACTTCAGCTGCACCGAGCCTCAGCAGAGCGTTTTGCAGAGAAAGCTTTTAAGCGCTGCGCTCCCTTCTCCCTCCCTCTGTGTGGCGATACAGCTGGCGAGCAGGAGCGAGAGCACTGCTTACACTGCTAGGCCGCAAACCGTGGCAGGCAGTGCGGCCTACCGCCAAGCGAACTGCACAGGGCAAAGGCATGCTTGGTATGTGCCTGTACCGACTTGTGCTAGCTTCTAGTTTTGCAATATTGTTGCAATATTATTAAGAAACGTAGATACGGTTGTTATAGTAATCCTTGCTTAGATAAGAAGTTATTTTTAGTAACCGCTGGAAAGGTATAAATACTCAACTCTATCAATAAAATCAGTTTATTGCATCCAAGCAATCTGCCCCATCTCTCCCATTGCCGATCGTCACCCAACACCTGTGGGTCGCTGACTTGGCCATTTTACTGGCTGAAATGTGCTCCTCATAAGAATTTAACATGCTGATCGGAATCGGAAAAGAGTTTGGTTAAAGTGAAGTAGGTGTGACCTGTCAAAGACATCTTCAATGCTGTGAAACCTTCTAAATAAAAGTTTTGGATATACATCTCCAATTTCAGCATTTAGACCCATAAACTTTCCTCTCCATGCTTTCCTAAATACATATTTTGTTTGGCTTCCAGCAGACTATTGAATTTGAAATTCATACTGAGGAAGAAACTTTCATGTAATCTCTTGTGATAAATATATGAAATAACAAGTAATCCAAGAATATTTATTTTTTTCATAACTATCTGATGCATTTATCAGTTCTCAATTTACATTCTATAAGGGCACATATACTTTTACTTTTTCCAAGCTGAAGAGGACATATGTTTTAATTCTCTGGGTTTTCTTTTTATTAAAAATTGCTCTACCTTAATGATTGAAGTACAACCACACAATGTCCTATCAATTCTTTTAAATTCCCCTTGCTTTTTCTGAACAAAGCTTTTCCTTAGCTTAGCTTCTCCTCTATCACCCTTTTATTTTCTGTTTGAAATGGGCATCTAAGTATCAAGCTAAAACCAGAATCTGTCTAGAATCAAGTAGGGAACAGAACCTGTGTCACTCTGGTCTGGGCACACATAAAACATGAAACATACACAGACCTTCAATATCCACCTTTCTTTCTTGAAGAAGAGCTGTGGCTGATTGTATTAAGTAACATGGAAAAAAAAAATAAATAAAAATGTGATTCCCTTTTACATGCACCGTCTAACTTTGGAGTAAATCTGTACAATAATAGCAAACAGATCACATAAAGCACAAGCGTCAACTTTTTCTAAATTGATTATCAAAATTCACAAAAAAGACATTTAACTTGAAATTATATGCATTATTAAATGGTCAAGTCATGGTATCAAAATGTAAAGTTCTCCACTATGATGATTAAGTTTAAAATCACCAGTGAACGAGGAATGAACTTTTATTATAAGGCTGTCTTATGGGGTTGAACAGTTTCTTTGGAAGGAATCTATGGATTTGTCAGAGATGTTTCCTCTTAAAGTAAGTTTTATTTCTAGGACAAAGCTCAAAAATATTAGGGAAAGAGCTCTCTGTTACTCTGCCCTCTGACAGTATTTAAAAAAAATACACTGTATGATAATGCAGTACATTGATCCTTCCTACCACAAACATCCATACATTTATATATATACATATATAGAGGGGTTTTGTCTTTCTTTCATATGGTCACAAACACATACTGAACATCTGGCAATCATGAAACTGTAAAAACTTTTGGGAATTCAACACAAAATTCATTTAGTAATATGCTGGTATCTAACTGGTATCAACCTGGCAGACTTCTGCCTGGGACTATGTGTGCTTCTAGCTACAGCTTTCTGAATATAATTTAGGATGGGATTGTTTTCTCATTTTGTTTTTTTTTTTTACCCTAGAGCAGTCCTAAATGCATTCAAAGTTTGAACACACAGATCTAATTAATGTTTCCTCTATAGCAGCTCACTTTCCTAATTTAATGTGATGTGATTCAGTCAGAATAAAGTAGCTTTTTCATTTTCATGCATTCACCCAAGCCAGTCAAACAGAGTTGACAAACAAGTAAGTACTGGTTGAGAACTAAGAGTATTTTATAGATTCATGTGGAAGGAAAAGTTAACCTTTTTAAAAAATTGAAGACTGTAGCACGTACTCATGCACATAAGCTATCCTGCTTTTTATTCATGTAAGGATACCAATCCATAGGTAAATGCTTGATTTAAAGTGTAAGAAATTCACAAAATTAGATAATATCAAGCAATGATATGCTAATAGGATACCAAATCATTGTTATTATTTCTTCACGTCAATAAAAGTGCATATCTAATCCATTAACAGAAAGAGAAGGGAAAGAACAAAAGTAAAAATATTAGATACTAAGTGAAAACTATTCCTGTCTTTCTGTTTCAGCCAAGGCTATGCAGTCATGTCAGAAGGACCATTTGCAGATCAGTGTCTTCATGCCATCGCTTTTCCCTACTGCAAAGTGTTTTGCACACTATCTGGTCAAAACAGAAGGACGTAGAGAAGAGCAGAAAGTGATGGTTTTGGTTCTCCAAAGAGGATATCAAATGCAACACTGAACAGAAAATCTCAGCCTTATTTGACAGGTTTTTTGGGAGCAGAGCTCATTGCTGAGTGGGAAAATACCCTACACCCCCCTTTTTTGCAGTAAGAAAATCTAGCATCTTCATCAAGGAGCAGGATCATTTTAGTCTTATGTTTCCTGACTGGTCATTCCTCAGACTCACACCATATCTTGCCCCAAGGTTTCGATATGTATTTGTTTAAGTAGAAGGAAGACTCATTCCTCAGTGTAAAAGAGGGGTTAGAGATACTGTGCTGAAGTACTGCATTTCCTTTGACATAGAACTATGGGATGTGAGTACTTTGGAAGGTCTATTATGCATCTCACCCTAGCTCTTACTTAGGTAATAGCAGTTCAAGATAGAAATGCTCCATTTTCTCATCAAAGTGAAACTCACTCAGTGGTTGCTCCTATTAATAGTGTTGGATTCATATAAGTCTCCAGAAGCCCTGGTGTTCATAACAACATGGAGAGACACAGATTAATATTATATGCTTTTTACCCTCAGTCAGTGTGCAAAGCTGGTCACGTGGTACTGAAGGTGCATTCAAATGTCTTAAATATAGAAACCTGGAGGGTATGAAAGAGGAAGCTTTTCAAACAACACTGCTTTACTTGCAATAACAGCTTGCCCTGCAAAGACCTGCTTAAAATGTATATGAGCTGTCACTTACATTTTGAAACATAATAAGAGAGGATAATTTTAGTAAACCATGATGCTGCCATAAAATTCTTCTCTACATAGATTCCAAACAAATTTTGGGGTTTTTTTCTATTTATTCCATAGTAGACTTTCAGCCGTTGGAGCACCACTTTTAGTTTGCCACTTTCGGTATTTATTATACCTGATTATGCTTACTCTTATTGCTGTCATGGTGACTACTCTCCATGTCCCCTGACGCATATTTTTCCTAGGTCAGGTTTTGCCTGGGACAAGATTTTCATAATAATGTAGCTCTAGAGGGCCAGTTATGATTATATCTCCCTAATAGTTTGTTGCCTCACATGAGAATTAAACAGAAAGTGTGGGAATAGTCCTCTGTGGAACTTGGTGTCTGATGCAGTATTTCATGTCTTATCCGTAGTTTAAATTGTGCATTTACTTGTGGTTCAGACAGCATATCCAAAGCCCTGAATATTTTAATTTTTATCATATAAATACTGTATTATAGTAATGCTACTTTATTGATTGCAACATAAAAATCATATTAATAGTTCCTGACTGAACTGGGTAGAATGAATTCCAGAGTTATCTCATTTTAGAGAAACTTTAAGTAACTTGAGGATCATTGTAGAATCAAACATATATCAGCCCAAATATGCAGTTCTTTGTCACAGTGACAAAGGCAGCAAGCTAAAAAGCACAGATCAGAGTTTCCTGCAAAATACATTTTTCTACTCAAAAACCAAACCCATTAATGAGTTTGGGTGTTTGTGCTGTGATGGACACATATATGGAGACAGAGATGAGGAGTCTAGGATCCTTATTTATATAAGCATCCACTTTGAACTTGACTGTATGGATCCTTTGGGGTCCAGGGGACTTTTATCAATACAGACAAGGGCAGATCTACTACAGTCAGACCCTCTGTTTCAAGTAATATTAATCTTAACTTTTCCCTTGCCAACACTAGCATTTGCAGAAAGCCCCAGTTTGGGCATTCAAAGAGACAACCGATTCCCTCATCATGTATTAATCACATCCTGTGTGCAAGGGCATCCTTGTAAAACATTTTATCCTCTGCTTTTATTGTGTACTTAAAAAATTAATCATGTCTTAGAAAACGTTATATATAGATCATGTAGGCCTGTGTGATGGGTGATTAAAACCTCTTTTCTATATTCTCAAAAAAAAAGGTCAGGACCATGGTTTGAATTCTATCCCACTTTATTGTTTTCACTTAGTATGCCAGGGATTGCCATTACTGTGATGCTTTTTTTTTTTCTGTTAGTATGAATATGATGATGCAGTAAATAGATGCTCTTTATTACCTACAAAATTATATGATATTTCACAAAACAGAATCACAGAATATGCTGAGTTGGAAGGGACCCACAAGGATCATCGAGTCCAATTCTCTGGCCCTGCACAGGACCATCCACAGGAGTCACACCATGTGCCTGAGAGCATTGTCCAAATGTTTCTTGAGCTCTGTCAGGCTGTGACCACTTCCCTGGGGAGCTGCTCCAGTGCCCAGCCATCCTCTGGGTGAAGAGCCTTTTCCTGATATCCAGCCTAAACCTCCCCTGACACAACTTCAGACCATTCCCTCAGTCCTGTCACTGGTCACCACAGAGAACAGATCAGTGTCTGACCCTCCTGTGCCATTCATGAGGAAGTTGCAGACTGCAATGAGGTCTCCCCTCAGTCTCCTCCCGGCTGAACAGACCAAGTGTCCTCAGTCGCTACTCATACAGCTTCTCCTCAAGGCTCTTCACCATCCTTGTTGCTCTCCTTTGCACACTCTCTAATAGTCCATCCTTGTTGCTCTCCTTTGCACACTCTCTAATAGTTTAATGTTTTTCTTATATTGTGGTGCCCAGACCTGCCTCCAGCACTCGAGGTGAGGCCGCCCCAGAGCAGAGCAGAGCGGGACAATCCCCTCCCTTGCCTGCCTGGTGATGCTGTGCCTGATGCACCCCAGGCCTCCTGGCTGTCAGGGCACAGTGACTCAGATTCAACTTGCCATCAACCAGGACCCCCAGGTCCCTTTCCATGGCACTGCTCTCCATCCCCTTGATCCCCAGTCTGTCTGTACATCCAGGGTTGCCCCATTTCAGGTGCAGAATCCAGCACTTTATCTTGTTGAACTTCTTACGGTTGGTGATTGCCCGGCCCTCTGATTAGTTGAGGGCCTCTCTTCCTTCAAGGGAGTCAACAGCTCCTCCCAGCTTTGTATCACTGACAGCTTAGTATCCCATCCAGTCCTGTGTCCAAGTTGTTTCTGAAGAGCACTGGCACTGTTGAGGCCAACAGCTAGTCTGAAGGCTTCACAGATCTTAATTTGGACAATGGTTAGCTTCTATTCATGAGAAAAGCCCATGAGAAGAAAATAATCAGCTTTACCCGTGGAAGTATAGTATCAACACAAGTACGGAATCCAAAATCATAGAAAAAGAAAACAGCAACATACCCACACCTGTTATTTTTCTGAATGTCTGAATACTTATGGAACAGGTAACCAATAGCATTATATTGTAGATAAATGACAGCCAGTGAATCCATTGTTGTAGTTTAGCAGCCAATGAGCTTGTAACATGAATGATAACATAGAATAGTCTATGTGTTCTTCTTGAAATAAAATGCCCTATGCCATAACCTTGTGCAGTGTCCATGTTCATGTGTCGCAGCCACCCCAACAGTGACATGGCACTACCATGGGTCCCTGTGGAATTCCACTAGTGACAGGTCACCAGTCTGATGTCACCTCATTCCCTATAACCGTTTCTGCTTGACCCATGAGCCAGTTGCTCACCCATCATGTAACATGGTTATTTAGCTGAGTGCTGGACATTTTGTCCAGAAGGATACTGTCAGAGACAGCATTGAAAGCTTTACTGAAATCCAATATGAAACAAAAATCCAGTACCTGGAAATTGAAGCTAGATCAAATCAAGCTAGAAATCAAGTGGGAGTTCTGACATTGAAGTTAATTGACTTTGGAACCACTTGTGAAATAGTGCAGCAGGTTCTACAGAATTGTTAATACTCTAAGTCAAGACTAGGTTGTCATAGTTATTAGGTTTTATTTAAACAAGATTTGATTAAAGAAAGATCCAAGGCCTGTCGTTAGGCACAATATCTAACAATTTTTTCTGGCTCCAGAACTTCTGGAGCTGGAAATACATGCTATAAGACAAGGTCTATTTTCAAATCTATTCACACAGCAGTATTTGTTTGCTCTTTCTTGCTGTTACCCTTCTGTGCTTTCAGAAAATTCATAGGAGACAGTCTAATACCATTTTAGTCACAAAGCAATTTCCCTCCTGGTGGAAGGAAATTTTTTTCTTGCCTGAAACACAATAGAAACATAAAGGAATGGAAACCATTCTCTCATACTTATATTTATCTTTTTGGGTTTTTTTTCTTGTATGGTATTGTTAACCAGTTCACAAAGTTTCAAGCCCCTCCATACAGCTTTTATGGAGTATTATGGGGATGGAAACCAGAAGAATGAAGATACAGTCATAAGCCTGAAGGCAGAGGACAAAATTCTGTTCTCAATTTACACCAAGACAAACCCAGAGCTACTACATCAGAACCCATAGATTTTCCATATATTTCCTACCAAAGCCTGAAGGCAAGGTATAGACCACCATAAATGAAAAAAAAAAAAAGCGTTTTTAAACATAGTCTTCAGGAATTACTTCATACACTTCTTGTTTCCCAGCATCTTCCCCTTCCTAAATTTCCCAAAGTAAACATCTGTAGATTTACAGAACCCTGATGTTCTATTGTGCCATGCAGATGCTTTTGTCTTGCATTGCAGTGCCAGGTAACTCTAAATGTCAAAAGAAACCCATCTCTTTGCAGTGTCACTTACAGCTCTCATCATAATTTCTTTTGTTCTGCTGGCATTTATTTCTTTATCAAGAACTGTCAACAGTTCTGGAGGAAATGTTCTGCAGACTGTGAAAGCCTGCTCCTAGCAGCAGGTTGCTGTGTTTTCTGCATTACACACAGCTGAAATGATGGTGGACTTCCAGATGGTCAATTTTTTAGTGACTTCTGTGCCCAGATTCATCTGTTCTGAAAGTTCCAACCACCAACAAGTAAAGCTGCAAGGTGCAATAAACATAATGCACTGTAGCTATGGGTCAATAGCCATCTGTATCATGGGACCTGTGAAGGTTTCACTGTATTCTCTGACTGATTTATGTAACCTCTTTCCACTCTTCAATCAAGGACTCTAGTAGAGGAAATATGTATTAGTTGCTGCAAAACAGTATCAATTTCTGCAAAATTTTATTTTTCACTCTTCCACTGTTTATTTACCCCATAGCTGTTGTCTTATTACTGCAGGTAGAATTCAAATTATTGTTACTAGATTACGATATCTATCTCTCAATAACCATATGAAAATCAAAGTACACGTTCTACAGGATAGTACAGCATTTCAAATTCAAACATTTAATTCAATATTTCAATTTTTCAAGGCAGCTGCTTCTGAACTTTCTGTTTCCTTATACCTCATGACTGACTGACATAGAGGGGCTGCACGGCAGGCTGCAGCAGTTACAGTTTAAGCTTCAGCACAGCTATTAATCCAGCTTTTTGCTGAACATTTTGTACTATATACAACTCCTTACAATTGAGATAGTCAAATAATTGGACTTCTAGGAGCAGTAAGGCTTTTTCCATTGGTATGTTCTTTCAAAAATTTAAATATTACCGTAAACTTTCCATTTTCATATCAGGTTTGAATTTTCTGGGTTTGATTTTGGCATTTTGAAGAGTTTTTTGCATTTCTTGCTGCGCAATCCGTTCACTGTCATTATGGAAAGAAACTGTGGATGTTCCATCCTCTGATACTAGACCTCCATTTGTGACTCTTAGGATTTCTTCTGACATCTGAAGTGGGTTTGGCCATGCAAACTTCTCAGACACGTCTGTTTCATTGTTCCTATGTGATGAAAGAGATCCACAATAAAAGCCCTGAAAGAAGACTCAGTCGAACAACACAATATCAATAATCCACCTTTATTAAGGTCTACTGAAATTCTCTTTGGACTTCTACCTCTCAGAAAAATAGCATCACATCAGAAGCCTTGGATAGCAGTTGCCTAAAATTAAATTAGGAGAGAAGGAAGGGGAGAGGGGAAAGCAAAAAAGACCCAATCAACTGAGAACAGGTTTTAATAAAAAGCTTGCCATGTGATGAAGACACTACGCTGAGGATTAAAGAAGACGTGAGTGTTGTGTTGGAATAGAAAACTTTTATTTTGCAATTGGCACTGTAATGAACTATAAAGTCTGGGTCTTTTTTTTTTTTTGCAGATAAGCTTTTAAATATCATCAGGCCTTTAAAATCTTGTTTCATCTGATAAATACATAGCAATCTCTTTTTGTCCTACAAATGCTAAGAGATTGGAAGGCTTTGACGCTGTTACGCTAGCAATATTGTGCGAGTATCACTAAGAACTAACTGCTATTATTTTAGTAATTACTGTTGCTTTTTCAAAGAAATCATATGCAAAGTATTAGTTATGTACAAATCTCTCTGCTCTGCATTGCTTTGTCAAAATTGCAAATACGTACTTGGAATCAATATTCTGTAGTGAAACATACACAACAACAGGATTTATCAAATTGTACTTTTGATTTTTAAAGGTTTTAACAGGATCTTTGGGTTGCTTACAAACATATTGCTACATCACTACACAGATGAAGGAAATAAAAAACACAATTTGCAAATTATTAATTATTACAATATAATTACTGCTGTTGGTCACTGCTAAGTTATTCACTAAAGCTATTATTGTCTAATTTATTCACTAAAACTAGTATTTTATGTATAAATTGATAAAAGGCTATTATTAATATTTAACAAAACACAAAAAATAAAACAAAATAAATCTTGAAGCCATATGTGGAGAAAAGTAACAGATACATATGCAGATAAAAAATGCACAGTAAATGTAAAAATTCAGGTTTGGATTTTGATAATTTTCAATATAGTTTAAGGATAAATTAAATAATTATCTGATGGTTGCTAAGCAAAGCTTTTGTGGATAATATCAGCATTTAATTTTTCAGTAACCTGCCAGTTTTAGGACATTTTAAATATGTCCATGGGAGATCTGTTTTCCTGGAGAGAGGGATTAGAGGGAAAAAAGGGCAGGTTACCATTGACGAAAAGAAAATGGCTGGAATTATAACCCATCACAACTGCAGGGCCATTCAGTGATCTGGACTGTGGTTTGGCTTGTACCACAAGTCAAAGCATGAATGGACCCAAACATAGCCCATTCTGGTAATTTTCTGATTTGACAATTATTTGGAACCTGCAGACACTGGAAGATGTGGGATGACTGACAGAGCAACTGGATTTTTACAACCTGGAAATTAAGTGGGCAGCACATCTTGTCACTGGCTCCCAACTGCGGATGCATTGTATGGTGTGAGATACCCATCCACCCAAGTTAAAGGAAGAAAAATATCTGTAAAGGTCACCTTAGCTCTATCCTTTTTCTTTTTTCATAACATCAGAAATGGAGAGCCAAAGAAAGATGTTGCCTTCTTCTTCCTGCAGAACAAGTGTAAATGTCTGAGTCAGTGGCCTCTCCTCAGCAATAAATATTAGATATGAGCCTGAGAGCATTGGGTTTGAGAAAGGTGCTTGGCAAGACAAAATATCTCAAAATTCTTACTAACACAGGCCCTATCAGAGTAAGGGTGGCTGCCTGTTCTCAAAAGTCATACACTGAATCCTGCACCCACACAGTAAAAATTTTTTGTCTCTGAATGAGTTATTATATTGAGACCCACCTCTCACTCCAGCTACTACAGTTCTGTGACATTCTTTTACCTGCATGTATACATCGATTTTCATTGCATGGTTTATACATGGTTTAATCCATATGTTTCTATACAGGACATCAGAATAGAAAAAAGATTCATGTATTACATAAAATGCTTCCTGACTAGGTTCCATCTTTCCAGACATTTTTCATTTATCACCAGGAAAAACATAGCAGATGTTGAAGGTGCCTATTTAAAAAATGTGATGGGTCACGAAAATGCTCCTGTTGCTCATTCTGCTCTTGAGAGGGCAAGTGAAAAGCTCTTTGAAATATTTCCTCAATTTCAGATTCAACAGACAACCGAAATTAAAATGTGTACCAAAATCAAACTACGAGGCCTAAGAGAAAAAAGATCTGTGTAAAAGTAACAGAGCTTCATTGCATTTTGTTGATCTTGGATCATTTTATTTTACAACATACTTTACTGAATATATGATACTTATAAATCTTTGGAGCAATGCTATTTTTTGCTTTGTTTATTTCTCTTTCATAAATCTGTGGTGGTTTTGTAACTTGTCTCTGTCACATAGCAGAATTTTAATTTCTGAATGTGTTTCCATTGATGCATAAGTAATATCCATATATTTTATACTTTAGAGACTTCACTGAATAGCGAGTATATTACAGGATGGATTTATGAAAGTAAATGTAGTGTTTGAATGCCATCAGCATCTGATCGTTGATATTCTTGTATCTCCTGCAACAGTTCATTAACCAGAAGTTTAGGAGGTGGATTATAACAGCAAATCCCAATGTCTGCTAAAACTCAGTTGAGACCTGAGAGATCTATTCTTTCTGAGGGCTTTTCTTCTTTACCATGTGTTGAAGTAGTTGCAAATCCTCTTCATTGTCTTCCTGATGAAGCACCAGACAGAAGGAAAAATAAACTCAGGCTTCACAGCTGCATTTTAAAATGTGTCAGTTATGGGTTATTGCCTTCTCTATTAATGAATATAATTAATAAGACTTTCAACAAACAACATAATAGCACTCTTCTTCCTTTTACTCTCCAACATTTTAACAGTTGGTCTACTTGGTAGGGACCTTAAGTTATCAAAAAGCCTTCACTGTCCTTCAGTAAACAGTTAAATCTCTACAAAGCATATACAAAATAGTACTTATCAGTCTATTACTTTTAACTGCTCTGTTTATGTGATACATAAAAACAGGCAAGTTTTCTGACTAGGACTGAATATGCTTCCTTCATAAAACTAACCATAATTATGGTAGAATCTGAAGGAAACAGAATGTGGTTGCCCTGGCAGGTAAACATCAGCAAATACTGTGTCTTGCTTGTCTTGCTATTTTTGTAGAGGTTGAGGTTCTCATTTACCCATCAGTAGCTTGCCAGTACTCTGGGCAGCAACTTTTCTGTTTGGAGAAAATTCTGTGTGCTTTGGAGAGAAAATAATTAATACCATTAGCATTGTCTCCTCATTCATTTCAGATGATGTTGCAGAAGCGATTATCAGTTTTCAGAAGACGCAGTTATTAAAGTAATGTTTTAAAAGTCCAATAAAATGCAACATAATTAAGCCAATTTAGCAAGCGTTTTCCCTCACAGTTGACAAACAGAAAGTAACTGGGTTAATTAAGAGGAAGGATTTTTATTCCTTGCATATGGAGGCTATAAAGGGACAACTGTAGTTAGTTTGTCTTAAAAGTGACTGTGTTTGCAGCCGTCTTAATTGCACAACAAATTGTGTGATGCCCTAGAAGTTAGTGAGTAACCTTCTCTCAAACAAGAAAAGAATCCATTTCAATGCTGCCTGGAGTGCTCCTATCTGCTATCTAGCAGTACTGAGTTGACTAACTGTGACAATTTGGGGATGCTGAAGTCACGTGTAGCCTCTTTACCTTGCAGATGGGGGAGCAACCTCATTCTCCATGGCTCAGCACCCGGCATTTTCAGTCCTCAAAGAGCCACTTGCAGATTGTATGTCCCAGTTAATGGCTTCCAGGCTTTTGTCAATGAGAGACTACTCTGTCCCAGCTCTGTGGTACACTTTCTTCTGCTGCATTTCCCAGTGTGGTCTTTCCACAGGCTACTTCTGCCTGGCTCACCCCTGACTCTTCCGGCTGAACCTCTTGACGACGTCTTTCCCCAAGCATTCAGTTTACATCTGAATCTTTGGAATACATCTCTCTGTCTGACAGGGTTTTGCACTCAGTGTTCCTCTTTATTTTGTCCCAGAAGTTCTTCAGAACATTTAATTCCTTCTGTAAATGGTTGGGGTTTTTCCTAAATTCAATGCCTGTATAAAGCTTCCTCCCATTTCTATTGTTTTGCAAATGTTCATTCTTTGAGCCACAGTCAGTCTCCCATTGCTTGTCATTACATATTTTTGTTATGGGTTTTTTGGCCCATTTTACTTTCCTCTCTTTTCTTTTTCGAATCCAAACTGCATCATAAAAGAGCTAACAGCTTAATTTCTCTGCGTTCAAGCTTGGTAACACGTAAAACTGAAATAACAAACAGACATTGACTTCTGTCAATGTGCATAATAAAGCATAATCCAGAGAGATTGAATATGGAACAAAACAAAGCTGGCATTCACTGAAACATGAAGCCATCGTTACAGTCACCATTATAGACCTGTATTAAGAAAAATTACTGTAAATTTACATTTTAAAGAGATGGAATTAGAAACCTAGGAAATGCAGTCTGTGTTTTACCAGGAAGCAAAGCTTTCAATTACTGTGTGACTGAGGCACCCTACAAATACTGTGCTTTTTTTTCTCTACTCAGCTGAACCACTCACAACAAGCTGAGGTTGATGTTGTCCCGACCTATCCCTAGGAAGGTTGTTTGAGGTAAAACCACAGTCATATGTGATTTAAAATGTGTTTCTCTCAAACACTGAAGACAAAACTCTGGGACGAGTATTTGGCCTGTTCTTTGGTACCAATCCTGCACTCCATTGTCCCTGCTCAAACCATTGCATCCTCGACTTGCATCAGTTTAAAACAGCTTAAGCTTTTTGCCTCTGTTGGATGGATGTTTACTACCTTAGTGTTTCATTAAATGTTTACTTTTTAAACAGCCACTTTGCCACTTACAAACTGAATGTTGGTGCATTTTTGTTAGGACAGTGATGTGTTGTTGGGGCTGAAGAAAAAGACAGTGCAGATCAGTGATTGTTAATAAGACTGACAGCTCGCAAATCCTAAACAAAAATCTTCTGCTCTGGAAGGTTGTGGTCAAGCAGTTATATATAACACTGTGATGAAGATGACAGAGGTTGCAAGATCATGTCTGTTTGTTTACAACTGAGAAGCTTAAAACCAAACATTGTTTGTGGTGATGCACAAGCTTGGTAAACTCATTTTCTCTCTCACCAACTGTGTTTGTTCTGTAGATTTTTTTTGAAGATCCTGTCACAGAATCTGACCTTTACAATTGACCTTTACAATTGATAGTTGTGTAAGGTATTTCTGTGTTTCCCTAATTAACAGATTTCTTTAGCCCATGGACTAAAAAAAAAAAAAAATTAAAAGACTTATTTCAAGCATATCTCTTCATCCACTTCTCATTCAGTTTGTGGCTTCTGAAGCCTTGCACACCCTCTGAAGACATAAGTGTTGTGACAAAGTACTCTTTTGGGATTTTAATATGTAAGCACCAATGAAAACTTAAGGTATGGTAGTGTAAAGCTGGATGAACACACAGCAACATTTCTTTCCAGTAGTTTACGACAGTAATTTATCATTTGTACTAGTATTGAACTTATTTCCAAATACAGGGGGAAAAAGCCCCCACAATCAAAATTGCTGCAGTTTCTTGATAGTGTAGGGAAATCATGGCTTAAATGGTGCTTTTCATGACAGCCATATAGCTTCAATTTTAGCTATTTCTTTTATGCTTTAACATGTTTTCATACAAATTAATAAGCTCCTAATAAACTAAATGCAGAGCTTACTGAAAAACATAAATTGGGAGTTTATTGCAAAATCTGGTCTTAGAGTCTGATGTTGAACTTTAAAACATGCCTTGAGTCTCTATGAAGTGTATTTTTCTCGAATATGAGAAATTAAAGGGATTGACTTTTACCTTCTTCCTGTAAAATCTTATCACCCAATTAAATGAATGCTTTGTGAGTATTTTTAATTCTTTTTCAAATTACTACACAAATTTCACTAGACATAGGTGTTTATTAATATCAAAGGCTGCTTTGATTAATTGCAGACTTAGCCTTAGTAAGAAGAGAAATTTGGGATTTTATGTCTAAATTATTGGTATGGGAACAAAAGCCCCTGATCCCTCATCTCACAGAATACATGATAATGAACATACAGAATTAATATATTGCAATTTCTCACTCAGGTGAGTGAGTTTTGGCATAGCAAAAAAAACCAGACCTGGATGTTTGATGTCTGATTGAATACACAGAGTTGAGAACTTAGGCCAAATTTCCAGAGGACTGGAAAACAAAACTTGCAGACCATCGACATTCAAAAAACTGGGAAGCCAGGCTTCCTCCAATGCATAAATAGCTGTGTTGGGAGTACACCATGGAGAGACCCAGCTGAAAGAGAGGTGGCCATCAAATCTGCATTTTCATGTCTCCTGTACAAAGCCTTCAGCTATGCTGCCACATAACTTGTATTTGTAGCAGCACTTTCCTAACAGAAAAGCTGAGTCCAAGATCAGGAAAATATTATTAATTGTTGTTGCTTTAGGCGTTAAGTGAATGTTAAGAGACAAAAAGGATCTTATATGTCCTTATCCTATGTATTCAGGTGTTGAGTGTGAAGCTGATTGTGATTTAAACTAAAAACTTTAAAATAGCTTTATTTATAGTATTATTGACGTGGAAGAGAGTGAAGAACACCATAACTTAAAGTACTTGAGGTGAAAATACAGCCTTAAAACTACACGACTTTATAAAAAGCTTTTATTGAAACAGTTATTCAAAACATCTTAAAGCAGATGCACACGAAAGAATAGAGGGGCAAAACACGTGAAGTGAAAAACTAGATTAAACTATGAATGTAGAAAAAGTTTAAATTAGGGGAAACTAATAAGCTGGCAACTGTCCAAGCCTGGTAAATACCAGTAATCTTCCCTCCTTTAGGAATCATAACCAATCAGCTATTTTCATAAATAACATGTTAATGTTCAAGGAGGAGGCAATACATTTAGAATTTATATAGTGAGACAATTTAAGTTTATAAAATGAGACAGAATGTCCACTGAGATCAAAAGTGTAAATATTACTTTTGTCTCTTATCGCAGGTGAATAAATCAGTTGAATAGTAAAAACTATTGTGGATTTACTTCAGAGACAGACTAACACCAAAAAGGCTTGGTTCTACTGATAATGTTAATTTTCATTTTAGTAGAGGCAATATGCTTTTGTTTATGTACTTAAACTTTCAACTACTAAATTACCTGCATTCTCTAACATAGCAATTTGTAGCTTACAAATCCCACCCAGATTAAAATTCAATAAAAATAATATTGCTTTTCCTTCTAAGAAAAAAATAAAAAATCAAGGTAAGAAAAAAGCCAGGGAAACAAAAAAGCTGCATAAACCAGAGGTTTCCATAAAGAAGGCTTATATATAAATAATACATTTGTTTTCATACACACCTCATCCTATATACAAAGATATTTTTTCAATTGGAGATAAAAACGAGCAAAGGTAACCTCAGAGAAATATCAGCAAAATAAACTGTTCAGGGAGTTTTCTTCTATCATGCCTCTTGTTTATCTAAGGGTTTTTGAAAGCTGCTCTGTTAGATGAAATTCTCTCCACTCAGTTTGCTCTGCAAGGATGCCTTAGTGGAGATGAAGTGGCCCTTGCTGAGGGATAGGCCCTTCAAGGGCCCTTTGGCCCTTCAAACAGCTGTATAACCAAATTCATTATATCCCCATGTTCCTCCTCCCACAGATGGCATCAGCTTGATCCATTTCCCACAGGCCAACATGGCTATTAGGGATATTTCAGCAAGGTTCTTCCAGTGCTCCCTCCCAGGCACCAGCTGAAGTGCGTGTGTACTACACACAGCCTGTGACTGCACCACATGGCCCAGGTTTTAGGGACTTGCCTGCCTCACATAATTCCTTCTCAGAGCTTTAGAGCCCAATGATGGGAGGTTGTGTGAAGGGTGAAAATCACTGCTCTTATCTCTGGTGGCCTTGAGGCTCTCCAGACTCTTCCTCTGAGGTATACTGGATCGCCCAATAATCACTTGCACAGGGGTGTCCTGCAGGCATCAAAATTGAGGGCTTTATGTGGGATTGGAGCTGAGCACACCCACACAAGGAGTGTGAGGAACAAGGCTGAGCCAGAAGGATGTGTGCCTATTTATAGCAAAAGCCCATTTTGTCCAGTTTTTCTTGAGCAATCCTCACGTCTGTAAGAAATAACACTCTGAGCAAGAGCAGATTCAGGTTATGCCTGAGGTGTCATGGGTACATCGACTTGCGGTGGCTGCTGAGGAAAAAGCATGGGTTCTCCTGAATCATCTGCTGGTCAGCCAAGCACATTATAATTGGATGATATGACCTGAAGTTTTAATGCTAATCTGCTATGCAGGTTTTAGTCAAGTGGAAACCCCAGAATCAGTATTTGCCTGGAAATGCAGAATCAGAGGTCCGGGCAGTAGACTACACTATGCATTATGATACACATGCTGACTTGCTCAGGGCAGAAGACCATCATCTGTGGAATGATTTTTCCTGTTGCTGTGTTTGCATGTGAAACCTTTTGTGCATGTGTGTCCCACTGACACTTCTCTGTTCTAAGAAAGCTCAAACAGGATAGAAAGTCTTACTGCTCCTCTTCCTCAGTCTCCTGAGCGCCCTCCACGGCCAAGGCACTTTGGACATGCAAGCACTGCAGTGGTGCCTCCAGCAATGCAGTGTAGATGCGTGAACATCTCACAAAAACAAAAGGGTAGGACATGGGCTTTGCAGGAGAAAAAATGTCACTAATGAGTTACTGCAAGAAAAGGAAGATGTCTTTGCCTTCTGGCACCTATAAAAGATCTCAGTAGGTGGGAGCAGAAGGATTCAAAATATATAGAAGGTTGCACAGCAGCGAATGACTTCTGCCCAGTCTCTTTCAAGATAGTGATATATGTTATTGTAGATGCAATATTATTGTTATTTGTATTTATATGGTTGTTTTATCTATGTAAGTGCTTTCCAATACAGATAGTAAAGCTATTCCTCCAAAAGTCCTGTGCTCCATAACTGAACTCAGGAGAGAGATTTGGGTTGTGTCTATCTCAGGGTTCATTCTGTGTTCCAGGCAAAGTACCTCCTGCAGGATGAAGTAAGTATCAACTTCATACATGTAAGACAAGCCTCAGGAAATTTACTTCTTCCCAACACCAGCGTTAATTGCACAGGAGACAACCTATCCCAAAATATTGAGCCACAGTAGAAATTGCAATCCTCTCTGCAGGTCCAAGGGTGTACTGCTCTTGCTTTATACACAATCAGTATGTTGATGCTGCATATATACAAATGATGTGTATAGGGGCTTTCTGGAGTTGTGAAACAGGAATAAAATCCAAGGCCAGCCATGACTATATATGTGTTTGAAGGACCACTGCTCAGGCTTATTGCTCTACCAAATATTTTTGGGTTTTTTTAAACCATGCAAACAATCTCTTTCACTACAGATCAATAGTTATTTCAGCCTGCCTCCATATGCAGTCTAGCTATTTCTGTATTTTAACTAATGTCCATATATCACAGGTAGTTTGTTTAAACCATGAACCCAGTCAGTTTATGACAAAGGCATTGCCATACCAGTGTGGACTGACTAACCTGAATCTGCAAGCATAAATTTGAAATATCACTACAACAACTTTCCAATCTCTTTCTTCCTTACTCATTTTTAGAACGGATTGACTGGGAAAGAGTAACAAACTCTGTGTTTTATTTGTAAGATTGATTTAACTATCCATTACTTTAACTATTCACTAGAAAAAAAGAAGTAATTGTTTAGTCCAACTATGCTATTTTCAATGAAACTGTTGCTTTCCAATGTAAGCTCTTTCCAGTAATAAATCTTGCACAGTTTCTTGGAAATCAATTATTTGTATCAAACTATTTTTTTCTTTATTTGTATCAAACTATTTTTTTCTTTATTTGTATACCAAACTCACTCAAAAATTGTTAACCTATGTTGATTGCTTCAATTAAATAATACTGAAGAGTTTAAAGACTAAAAAATGTCAACTTTCTTACATTTTATGGTCTCACATGATTTCTGAAGATACGCTACGTGAAGAGAAAGTTTTGCCTTGATGGGAATGGTTAGAACATACTCTCTAACTGTTCCTGGGGTTGCCATGATGAAATAATTTAAAATTCAAAGGACTGCATCTCATGAGCTTACCACTTAAAAACAGGAAGAGGACTCCAGATGCTTTCAATATCAGAGGTCATATCTTGTTAAGACACAAGTTTGCTGCACCTCATACAGGTCAGGCTAACTAAGGCAGTGACAAACAGGTTAATACTGACTCAAAACTGCTGTCTTATTTTCTCTGGAAACCCCCACAAATAGAATAGTTGTTAGAAGAAATGTAGCTGTTCATGTTGCAGTGCAAGCAGTTATGGCTAGAATGTGTGAGAATCCTAAGTTTTAACTGCAGTTTTACTGCCTGACAAACTACCAGTCTTTCTCTCTTGCTCTTCCACCCTGTAAGGTGGAAGTGGTATTCAACCCACATTTACTCTCCGTAAGTGTTATGACAGAAACTAAAAATATGTGAGGTGTTTGCAAATTTTATTACTACTTAAGTACTGTTATGCATTATTACCATATGATTCATTAATCCTCTAATAGATAACTTGCTTCCCACTTGCACACTCTGTAGCCCACTTCCAGGATATATCATGACCAGATGGAAATTAATTTTTAAAGCTTTATCTTGGGTGTTAAACCAAATTATTTATTGTAGAGGCATCCTGTGAGTCACTAACTCTCCTGGAAACCTTTCTAGTTCAGCTGGAGCCCTGAAATAAAATTTCATTCATGTCACTGAATCAGCCAAATAAAACTCCAACTCAAAACTAAATGAAATTAACTCTAAATTCTCAAAACCCTTCTCATTTCACTTTAGACAAGCATATTTTTACTTTAAAAGCATTTCAACTACCCAGCATATAAGGTCAACAACTTATGATTCTAATTTTCATTTTGCAAAGACCCTTATCAAGCTCAAAGACCCATACAAAAACGTGAAAAGAGATAGCTGTAGACACTGTCTCTCAAGGATATAAAGACAAATTTTAAAAACTAAGAACTTAATTGAGAGTTCAAACGTTTTACCACATTTTTTGTTACAGTTTCTTGATGTACATATTAAGAGGGATGCAGTAGCATGAAACTGTAGTATGAATAGCATAAGTGTGAAAAAGCCACTCAGCTGAGTATCAACTTCACACATGCATTAAAACCTGTATTGATCATAATCTATTTCAAGTTATTTTCCCATTTGATTTTTATACTTCGAGGCATTCACATTTTTCTGCTGTCTGTCCAGTTTGCGGGTCACTCCTGTAAAGTGCTGAAGACACTGAATGGTCAGTGTAGTCAGGAGAAGCGGGGCCGGTGTTTGTCCTGAGGGAATCGGTCTTGCAGTATCAATGCCACAATTACCTGATTATAAAATGGATAAATATTCATGCAGATCAACCATTGAAAAACTTGCCCTTAGCTTCTGCATACCCTTGGGTCACAGTCGTATGTGGTTGCACATGCAAAAGTTATCATCTTGTTGGGGCAGCTCCTCCAAACTTTAACCTGTTGAGCAGAAATCTCATGATGTTTATCCACACCCCATTAATTAGGACAAATATACACCTAAGCTAATATAGTATGGGACTTTCCTTACCAAGAATACTCAGCAGATCTTCAAACTCCTTTCTGTTCTATTCTTTCCTTCCTTCCTGGGTTAAATTGGGCATAAAAGCCAGAAACATACCCTTTGATAGCTGTGTTGAGAAGTCAACATGTATTTTACTACAGGGAAAGTGAATATGTGGGTTCTTGATTTCATCAGAATGGCCTTAATATTTGACTCCAGACTTAAAATGCGTACAGGCTGAGAAGTATTTTGGGGAAGAAAAATGATGCATAAATGTGAAATACAACTGCTCCTTTTACTAGTGAGATGATCAAGGCTACAGGGTAGTGAAACATTAGTGAAAATAAATAATGTAACCCTGTGTCCAGCATTTCAGGCCTTCACTGCAAATGTAAAGCTCTAAAAGAGAAGAAACCAAGAGCTTGTTTTTGGTGCAGGCTGGCATGAAATTGTTCCTTTTCATTGCTAAAAGCATTTGCATCTCAGTGCACACTAACTATTTTATTTTCCCTAACTGAAGATTTTATTACTTACTGAATATGTAAGAAATGCCTACCAGGACCCCAGAGCTCTTGAAAGGAATGAAGTTTCTTGTTAACTTGTTACTTAGTGCAAACACTTGGGCCTCATTAATAAACACATGTCCTCCTCAAGTTAGCTGAAATTAATACTGCTTAGATTGAAAGGTGACTCAGAAAGAGTGGGTGTAATTCCACGCACTCAAATCAAAAACATATTGATGGAGCAAAATTGTGTGCTGTAGATACAAACCCATAGGAAAGATTTCGCAAAGACATGAAAATTAGTATCATCAACACCTAACTTTTTTTGCTGGCTTCTTACTTTTATGTTGCCTGGCAATCTAATTTTCTAATTGGCTTATTGTGGCTAACTAAAAAAAAAAAATACGTCTATTGCAATCTCTTACATTAGTGGAGCAACAGAGCCCTCACAACAGGAAAAATAAAATAAAGCATCTAACTTATGCAACATTTGTAGATTAGCAGGACACATTTTACTTCTTTAACAGTTGCTACTCAAACCAGTGACATCTAAAAAACAAATTAATTCATTCTCATATTAGACTTAAAACAACATGTGTTTCCCTATCAACAAGAATAAACTCATCACACTATATATTTAAAAGCCAAATATACAACACAGTTAGGAAACTAGCAAAACATGGAACCGATTTGCTAAGTTAATAAATAAAAAAATCTAATTAAAAATGCCTCTTTGGATTTGCAGTTTCAAAACATTTCTGAAATATGGAGAATGACTCAAAAGCAGGAAGTGCATCTGTGAGGAAAGTTATGCAAAACAAATCTAGGGAAATTTATGGATGGAGGATAAAAGAATCTCTGTTGGGATGGGGAAAAAATCTGGGTGTCTTATTTCACTAAGAGCAGGGGTGCACTAAGGCATGGAGAGCTTTTTTTCAAAACTGCTGCTGGAAGTTGTGGCAGCAGACTGAAGAATGAAGTGGGATTAGGTAGCACTTTGCATTTTATGTAATACTTCCAAGTTTTCAAACTACATGCAGCTATTAATGAATAAATCCTCGCAGTCATATTCTTGTAAATAGTGTTATCCCCTTTGTATGGGGGAGGGAAGAAAAAAGTGGAAAATTAAATTACTTGAGTCACTGAGTCTATGGCTAAGTTGGAAACAATATAAGTGTCTTACCTCAGTCGTGGGCAAAGGACAGGAGTGACATGTTTCCACATGTTAACAGCTAGAAATAGACTTCACTATTTAAATTCATCTCTAAAAGTTGTTTAAAAAGACTGAATAGAAATAGATTTCTAGCTAGATTGCTGTGGTTTCACTACATTAATGTCTGTGAACTAACGTAAATAACCCTGTCAAACTGCTATTAGTGACTGTTCCCATTCTGTACCTGGGCAAGCAAACCAGGGAGGGTTTTTGTTTATTTAATTACCATTGGTTTTCAGAAACTCCCCAGTGAGAGCTGGAGGCTGCCATACTGGGCTTTCTGCTGGCACCACACTGAGCCCCTGGGTGCGCTCACTGTGCTGCTCAGGTTGCAGTAGTACTTGATTGTTCAGAGTATCTGACTGGGCAAGGTGCTATCACGATTCATCAAGACAGGTGTTTTTTGGAAAGAGCTTGATAGGTTCCTGGATTGTTAAATAATTGCATTTTGTCATTCTGTTTGGTATAGGTATGAGTTATGTATATGACAAGTTAGGTCACTTGAATAAGTCTTGACTTCTTACCTTTAATCTCCTTTTCACTAAGCACCAGACTTTGCTGCGTCCAAATTGTGTCATCATTTTTGTTCAAGAAAATGTATTCTGGCTTCAGAGTTTCCTCCCTTATTACTAAAAGCAAAAGACTACAGCAACAATGGTCTCTGTTTCACTGCTGAAAGTTCTATGCGTTGGTGGGAAATTAGACTAATCAATGTCATAACAGAGATTTTAAAAAATCATTTGAAGTGTCTGTGCCCAAGTGTTTAAATAAGTCTTCTGATGCCTGTACCAAATAGACTGTACCCATTTCCTTTGAACTTCTTTCACTCTGTTACTTCTATGTGACTTCAGCCTGCTGGCATGGAACAGTGAATTGATTTTGCTCTTCTAAAGAAATAGTCTTAAATAGTGGCAGTCATCTTATCAAGCTTTATACATAAAGGCTTTTCAGACTTTATTAATTTAAATTCATATTAGAGGCCTTCAGGGCATGTTCAGAAGTCATTTTTTTCAATTGCTTTTGCATTGTGTTTATTTCCCCTAAAAAATTCCCCCAGGCAGGGCTGTGTTCCTGACACATTTCAGATTTCAACTCTCTGGCTTTGGCCTGTCTTCCTATATATATCCTGTTAGTTTTGCTGTTGTCTGTCACCTTGTGCGTAAGCCAGACTGAACATAGCAAAGACTCAAATAAATCCTTGGCTCTGGGCTTTGAAGGGAGGAGGAGACAGTTTGTGATGTGCAGGAATAAGGAAAGAGGCTGGTTTCCTCTGGCTTACTCTTTTGTGGAGAGTCCAGAGTAGCTTTTGGAAGTACTTCCCTATGTGGAGTGTAATTTTTTCAGTATAACCTACTATGTATTTAAATCAAATAGGGCCAGATCTCCTCTACACAGAGCTGTAGATAAATAGCATTGCTGGAGGTGAAAATGAAGAAAGAGGAGATGTCATCTTGTGAAAGATAGTAACCAAGTATACAATGAGAAAAAGTGTAATTTGTATAGTATGGAAATTTCTTCGAACCTCTGAACAGGAAATGCTCAGAGTTTTTTGTATTTCACTAAGGAAAATAGTATTATTATGAAAATAATAAGCATGGACATTTGGTAGAACAGGTGACTATGAAAAACTGTAATTGAAAATGGAGTCATAACGGAAACATTTCCATTTGAAGTCCTAAAGTGGGTGAAGATAATAGAGCATTAAAGAGATGTTCATCTCCAGACAGCTTGTGAATAGAAGGGATGTACCTGGTCTTTTTGGCACAAATCCATTGCATTGATTACTAAAATGTTTTAGCATGGCAGCCTAGTACCTTGACTAAAGAGCACTAATTTCATTATAAAGCCATAATACAGTGGCTTTTAAAAATTTCCTCGCAATCTTTTCCCCATTCGGAATTGATGTTATTGTGAATATCTATCATGTCTTCTTGCTAATGTAGTGCTGAAAAGTGAAGCACAGACTTATTCTCCACGACTGATATATATTATTTATAAAGTCTAGTTTTGTGTATTCTGAATTTCAGGATCAAGCTATTTCTCTGCCTCTAAATCTGTTGTTTATGGGCTACTGACCTTCAAAATATCCTGTCTTAAAAGACAACATAGTGTTTTATGTAAGCTGATAGACAGACAAATAGATGGGTTTCTATTAATAGGCTGATTGCTGTGACTGAAAAATTTAGTTATGCAAATGAACAATCTTTTTCTCTCTGCTGAATTAATTATTAAGGAAGAAGAACAGAGACTGAGACATGAATTTTCAGTAGAAGTATAACTCAGTGTTTTCTGAGCCTTGGTGAGACTCTGCCTGTCCTCCTGAAGCCATGTCAATCCCAGCCCGTCGTGGCTGTGAGATGCCCTGGATGGCCAGGGCCCAGCTCTGGAAGACTGAAGAGTTTCAGAACTGCTCCTTACTTCCAAAAAGGAGGCTTGGTATCATGGAAGACTTCTGCAGAATTTCTTGAAATGAAGCACCACAAATTCTATCCACTCTACATTTTGGTCAACTGAATGGAGGCAGGAACCCACCTGAAAACTGCAGAGAATATTCCAGGCATTTCATCCCTCCAGACTGACTGAGAAAACACTGGAAGGTGATGATGAAAAATAATCTGTCAGCCCAGGTTAGTTAGGGGTTAAATGAATCAAAGTCAAGCCAAGCTTGCTGGGCTGCTGCTAGGCAACAAGTAACTCTGCATTCAGAAATCCCCGACTAGTTGATTCTTGACACCATTCCCCCTTGGTTTGTATAAATAGGGAGCTGTTGCTGGTGGGTGGAGAGGAAAAGCTGGGGTGTGCTGAGCACCTGGCTCTGGCATAGCCCAGCAGGTGTGTCAGACATGCTGAGTCATTTCCCATCGAGGAAGGGGTTCAGTGGCTGTAAGGGATGGATTTGTATTTGATAAAGCAATACTGAATTTATGGAGCAAATAAATCTACATGAGCCACACGAAATATTGCAGTATGTCACCCTTTAATGTGTGTCCACTGAACACATGGCCTTTGCATCCACTTGCTCTTTGCTTTTGTGTGAGTGACCAGCAAAGGAAAGGGAACCAGCCTGCCTCACATGGCTAACATTTGGCAGGCTGCTATACTGGGTGTAGTGTCAATAGGATATCCTCCATGTGGAAGTCTCAAAGCACACAGAAAGGGGAGCTGGAGCAGGGATTTATGTGGGTTAGAGGTACTGGAAGAGTCAGGCTAATGTAGAAAAGGGGAAGCTTGCCTGAAGGAGAAAAGCAAGCCCAGCAAGTGTCTGAATCTTAAAACCCTCTTTTATTGATGGCTCACTTCTGGAGTCTTTATTATATTGGCTCTATGCCTAACCCTGATAAGGTTTTACCCTCACCACCAACTGCAAGGCTCAGGCATTTTAAAGATTGCTTCATGAATTAAGCTATTGTTCCTTATAAATAAACCCCAATTCCTTTTATTTTTTCCTTTCTCATACATTATTTATTTCTTAGCTCTTTCTTTAGCTGCAGAGAAATGAAAGACAGAGAAGAAGAAGTACAGAAAGGAAGAGAATGAAAATAGGATGTTTCAAAGATGATAGAAAGAACATGATTGTTTTTTGACAATGGTAAAAATTCCCTTTCATGATATGGAGGTAATTGGCAGATGCCACACATCTAGATCCAGCATGCACGTGCTAAAATGTGTAATATTCTTACTCTGTTTCTTTTCTGACATGATAGAAAAACATGCATTATCATGTTTTTTTCTTACATTTCCATACTTTCTTGCAGACTTTGGGGGATATTTCTTCTTCTTTGACATCCTCTGTGAAGTGCTGTGTTTGTGCTGCTCAGGTGATACGTCTCCCCAAGCAGCTGGAGGGTGGGGTTGAAAGGATACAGTTTTTCAGACATATATCAGTTCTGAAGCATATTGAGTGATAAGAGAGATCACTTAGGATTTTGTCATTCATTTCACTTGGCCAGCACCTTCAAACAGGATTTCATTTTTATGTTCAGGGTGTTGTATTTAATTGCTAATCACCACATTCATCCCCTTGCTGGATGGAATGTAACTATTGCCAGTGAGCACTACACCATATTTTTGACAGTTTCATTTATAAATCAGTAGCTATTCCACACATATTTATACTGGAAAGACTGCATTAATTTTGGTGTGCTTTCTAAATATATTGCTACTCCTTTTTTTTCCTATATCTAATTACCTCTCACTACCTTTATTTTTTTCTGTTAACAGTGACAAAATCTATTTAAAGAGCAAATTAAAATTTTCTTTTTTATTAGGATTGCAGGTTGTCTCTGTAAGGCACAAGGCAGAAGAAGCAGGAGACCTGACTAATATACATTCATTTATAAGTAGGAGTATCCTGGTACACTTACCCTTTTTGAAATAGAAAAGCATTCTGAAGGTATTTAGGCAAATTTAAATCCTGACCTCTGTTGTTTGCAATTCCTCGAGGAACAGCAAAAGTGAAATGCATTACCCAAGAGAGCAATATGGAGCTGAGAGAAAAATCAAAGTGACATATTTATTCCTTTTTCCTTTTAAATTACATCTAGTTCTCCCTTGATGAAAAATAGTTGTGCTGCCATTTCATACAGGCTTCCAAGAACAGCTGAATAAGCTCTATGAAAAACACTTCCTTTTTCAGATTTAGACCTAGATATATAGCAATATATATTGCATATAATCTAATTTACCCCACCTAGTTATTCAGAAGTCTACCAGTTGCATCAGTGCTCTTAAGCTAATCTTTTGCTCATATCAGCACTGCTAGACTGGCCCTGAGCTTCTCATTATTTCTAAATAGTTAGGATCCAATGTATAGTACGTGCTTATCTGGATAGCAATGCAAAATTACTTTTTGCTGAGGCAGGCCACATGACAAAAAGCCAGTGGGCTGCTGCCTCCCTCTTGGGAAGCCTGAGAAGCCCTTCAGGGAGATCCAGAGATTCATCTCCAGCGTAATTACAGGGATGCCTTAGAGAGTTCACATGTAAGACCAATTAGTCACAGAGTGTGCATTCCCACTGCAATATTTTTCTGTCTCATCTCTAACACTCTTTGCCACTTTTTGCAGTATCTTAGAATCAAATCTACAAACAGCACGGAGATGAATTCAACATTAGGTAAAAGTAGTTAAAGCCTACACAGGAGAAGAACATAAATACCTCCATCACTCTCGGAGAGCCAAAGGTTATCTACACATGCTTTGAAAATAGATTATAATCTTGGACAATCTTTGGAAAGACTAACTAAAGAGGACACAGCCACTGCTACCAGTGGTGTCTTGCTTGTTTACCTTGCTTTATGAAAGAAAACACAATTGCTCTATCAATTTTCTCCAATCATTCTTTATTGTAAAATATTGTTTCTGTTAAAGGAATAACTATTCATTTTATTGTTATTACTAAAATATTGGTGCACAACAATAAAAATTTCAGTGATGACTTAAAGGTACCAGAGAAGTTATTAGTTCTCTCTGTATAACAAAACATAAATAGAAATTAATTGCAGTGAGGACTTCGAGTAACCTCAGCTTAATAAAGGAATTATGACTGTCTGCATTTGGAATTGTTACAAGGCAATCATGTAATCGATAACAATATCTACTGGGTTGTAGCATCACTGTATAAGGATTATTTATGACTGCTTGCTGGCAAAGCAGTTACTCCATTTTCCAAGCCAAGTTTCAGTGAAAAATTCTGGCAGCAATTAAAGAGCTTCCAAAAATATGTATGTGAAATAAATAAGATTTCAGTCTTTTAGAGATTATCAACAAGAAAAGGTGAATAAAGTCTCATACTGAGACTTCTATTAATCTCTTTGTCCTGACATTTTCTTTTTTGGATTTTGGCACGAAGGTAAAGAAGGAAAGGTGTTAAGGTATAAACAACCTCCCCATTTATATTAGAACGGTCTAAGATTATCACATTTTTCATTTCTACAACTTCTCATTTAGTTGCTGTTGAAGAGGGTCTATTTAATATATAAGACTAAAATCTATGTATTTGTGATCCCTCACAAATTTGCTGAAGAAGAACAGGGCCTTTGCTTTCGAATTCAGTCTTACCCTGGTGCTATCAGTTTCAGAAGTGTCCTCAGGAGCATCCTAAGGCAGCTTCACCTCATGTCTCGTTGTGCTACATGTGAAGTAAAATTTTCCTTATGGCCTGGAACTGCCTACAGAAGTGACCAGGAAACAGTCAGGACACATATATCTGGCCCAGCTGTTCCCAAGAGAGGCCCCATGAGGATCTGACAACTATATAGGGAATATGGACTCTTGGCGAGGGGAGCACCCAAGATGTGATGTCAGACCTGTCTTTGTGCTCCCCTCAGCTTGCGTCCAGAAGGATCAGGGGACATGCACTACACTGGGTGTGTTAATGCCAGCAGAGTCACTTGTGTCAGACATGTGAGCCCTATGGGCAGCCAGGTTTGCCTCCATCTCCTTCCTTCAATTTCCCTCATGCTGTAAAGCACTTGGATACCAGCATCTGTCAATGAAACCCCTGCCAAAGAGAATATCATCCTGCCCAGAATCCTCACAGATACACAAATGAAACTGAGTACAGTAAAGAAGGACTAGATTAATATTTCATGCTTGCTGCAGTGTGATTTTTTAGCAAACAGTTTCAAAAGCGAAAGAAGGATGAATCAGCAACTGATTTTATAATAAAATTTTTGAGACTTTGCAGAACTGTCTCTTATTTATATAAGAGTATGATTGTATTAGTCTGATATCCAGCACAGTGAGGTGATATTTAAGAGAGAGTCCCTGGGTGTTTTAGAAATCTTGGGACAGGCAGAAGGATTCAGACAGCACCAGATCACTAAGGATTCCTGGAAATTAGGTGCACACAAAGTAAAGAAAAAAAAAAAACCAACCCATTGCCAAACCGGTTGCCTATAACTTGCCCAGCCTCAGCAATGGGAATGACACAGTATGCAAGCCTAACCAAATTCCTTGTGAGCAGCAAGTTCAGGTCTCTCAATCTGTCCACCATTTCCTCAACTCTTATAGTTTTCCTAGTCTGCTAAATAAGAAAGAGCATAAATCCTTGACGGAGTAATGTTGGTGGTCACTATAAGAAAGCACATTAAGACAAACAGAGTCTTAGAACATGTGGAGCTGTGCAACAGCAAAGGTGCTCAAGATAGGATAAACAGGCACAAGTAAGTAGAAGGAGGAAAGCAAGCAGAACTTGCTTCTTGAAGGTTTAAAAATGGAGTTTCATTGTACACAGGATGCTGATGGGCTAGTTGGGGCTGGGAGAGTTGTTTTTTGAAGTGAGAACTTCTGTATTTTCAAGAGAATTTCCAGGCTATTAAGAAGTACTTATTGGTTGTGTTTACAGGCTCAGTGTACTTGTAAAAAGTTATCAATCAAAATGTGTGGGAGATGAAATATCTATGATGACTATATACCTCACTGAAGAAAAAAATGTCTTTGCCTTGTGCACTAATCATCTGCCAAAAAGCAGTTTGCGTTGGAAATTTTCCATTTTTACGCTAATGCTACTTGACAGTAACTGAGATTTCAGCACTGGGACCTATACAGGGACCTCAGGAGAAATTCAGAATTGTCTGTCTTAGGGCCGGGAGAACACGCAAAATATTATTTTTAAGGAAAAAGGATATGAAATGGTTATTTTTTACATAGAACTGAAATCACCCACACACTATATAAAAGTATTTAAAACTACATGTTATGCTGAAGATAAAGTCGAACCTTAGGGCCTTAGTCAGCTCATTTCTACCATGTCTAAAGAAGTCTGTAGAACTGAAATAATGTATAAACAGTCTGAAAGGATACTTGCTATTGTATTAAGAGTAAATACAAGTAATAGTTTAGGAACAAATAAATTGGTTTAGTGAAAAATAACTAAATTATTTTTTTTTCTGCATACCATTAGGATATAGCAAATATAGCTGACAGACAAAATATGCTGTAAGAATCACAGAAATAGATCATCTTTTGTACTGTTCGCATTTTAGAAAGAAAAACAAAGACATGCTGGTAAGGCAGGTCAAAAAGCAAAGGAAAAATTCTTTACATTTCTTCAAAATTTTCCTCTGCCTTTTCACATTTCAGATGTTCAAAGTTAGGAATGTCAAGATGACATAAGGACATACATCAGTACTGAATCAGAACAAATGCACATCTAACACAGTATCTTGTCTCTAACACTGGCCATAGTGATGCCTAAGGACAAATACAAAAATGGCAAGCCGTACTATGTGATGCTCCACAAGCATGAAAGTTGCTTTCCCTGCTTAGGAAAAAGCTAATTTCAAAATTCGAAAGCTATATTTTATTCCTCCAGTAAGAAAACAGGTACCTTTTATAGCTATGCATGAAAATTTACTATAACTCTCAGATTTTCATTATCTCTTATTTCCATTGAACTAAAAAATCAAGCACCAGTAAATATCTTTGTAATACTAATGACATCAACATCACAGTTATCTGCTTTTCATACATCTTGCTTTATTTTAATATAAATCAAAAGGATAAGTGTTTGTACTGAGCAGAAGCAAGGGTTACTTTGTTAAATGCATGGCTGCTACTAAGAGAATTTTTCTCTTATTTTAGCCTGCTCTGCTCAAGGCACATCAGCTCCACTGGACTTTTTATCCAGATACTATTCCTGCTGTTGGCCTGGCACCCAGAAGAGGTTTGTGTGGAGAGCATGCACACAGGGAAAAAGCCTTCAGACTCTTCAGGTAGCTGTGGATCAAAAAGAACCTCTCTGTATAGAAAAGATCCCTATTTCATATTCACATCACATCATGTGCTCAGCTGGATCTTTTTTTATGATTTGGAGAGATTTTAATAGGTCTCTCACCTCGTTTTCTGACTATATTGATACTATAGCCCAATTTCATACGTATTCATGAGTCTTGTCTCCCTTTGCTCAGCAAAGCTTCATCAGTCTGCTAAGACTTTTTCCCTCTAATTTCAGTGTCTATCAAGGTTTGAAACAAATCAATGCCCGTCTTGCAGGAGGTTGTGCCACCAGGTCCACCTATACCCTACACGAACAACCACCGAGGAAAGTTTGGAGAGGAGGTGCACAAATGGAAGGGATAATATTGAACAGCCAGCAAGCACTTTGTGTACTGTGTTCACATTGAATTAAGAGACCTTGGAGTTGGAATAAAAGCAGCTGAATAGTGGTGCTAATTTACTCATAGGTATCCCTTACAGCTAATGGAAGCAGAACAAGGCCTGCACGTTTTGATAGATGTTACTCTTCTCAACAAGAAAATGGCACTTTTCTTCATTTTCTACAGTTCTTTCTTCCAGATATTTATTCTAATCTTCTTTTGTGTTAATTCAGGAGAAGAAGAGGCAAAATTAATATTTATCCAACAGTGGCAAGTATTTAAGTGTATGGAAACAAGCATGAAGAGCAAAAAACTATGCAACAAGTGGGTTATATCTGTCAAATAGATCACTTTGTCATCACAACATACAAATTACTAATTTCAGGGGTTTAAAAAAAATATAGTTGCTCAAATTATCAGTAATTATTGGTATATTTCTATATCTACATATGGACTTAAATCATAATGTTAGCATCACTCCTTCATTTTATGATAACATGTTTCAAATTGTTTTGAAAAGACAATTAATTGCACAGTCAGAGTAGCACAATTGCTTCTTTGAAAACAACCTTCTTGGAAAAAAATTCTTCAAGGAGCACTGGCAATGCTTACGTAAGCAGTAAGTATAATATATGGCTTCCAAACCTAGGCTACATTGTGGAGTTGATCAATGACTGCGAAAATAGAAAGAGTTCTGTTATTTAGCCACCACAACAATAATAATTGTAAAACATGTAAAATATGCAAAGAAATATCCCTTTCTTAATTATCTGCAAGAATATTCACATTGAAATGCAGACACATCATGACACAGTGGCTGTACCTCAATGGTATTTCATATAGTGATAATATTTTCCTTTATATAAGGTGGAAAGAAGAATAATCTCACTATTAGGAATTACTTTCATGACAGATGCTGTGCTTTGGTAATTTTACAAGCATCTGTGCTTTCTCTATTTATGTAGCTATAGAATTTCCTAAAGTTTGAGTGGTTTAGTGGTATCCTGAAGGATTTCTGAGATTTGTGAGCATACTACAATTGATCTGAGTATTAGAGTCTGCCAAAGAACTATATGCACAATGAGTATTTGCTGAGGTAGGCTTCGAACAAAATAGGAAAATTGAGATGTTTTTGTAGGATATCAGTCTGGATTAACAACCTGTTTGAGAGAAGCTTAAATTGTGTGGAAGAGATGACTGGTAGAAATAATAACTTTGGCAAAGCTGATGCAAAGGAAGTTCCAAACAGCACAGATTAATTCCCACCCCTAAACAAATCTAAAAAAACCTAAATCTGAAATGTTTGTTTTTCCATGATCTTATTTTCAGAACTCATTTATTCTGTAGAAGCCCCTTGCTTGTGTTCATTCTCTCCTGTTAAGATGCAGGATAATTGCAAATGATATCGAGCCAGAGTGTATCTGTCCATTAAAAGAGGGACCTCATGTTGGTTGGAGAGTGAAATTAAGGGGTATATTTTCCTGGAAAATTTTTCGCTCCCTTACCTTCCCAAAATGTAATGATTACTCCATATTAAAAGTGCGTACTCCATTATTACCACTGAACTGAGCTCTCCTGAAGTGATTCAGATAATTTCATTTATCACCTGAGAAACTGGTAGTTTTCCAAGATACTGTGATGCTTGAATGTGCTCCTGTATAAAAAATTCTACAGGTACCCTAAATGCATACAACTATAAGCTCGTGTTATATCTCAGGGTACTCTTTTCTGTTTCTGAGAGAGGAAATATTGGAAATAAGGTCCTTTCATTTCTCTTTCTTACTTTCTTTGTCTGTCTTGTCTAGGGACATTTTAGTCCCACTCTTTCATCATTTCCCCCCTGTTCTCCTCTCCTCTCCTCTCCTCTCCTCTCCTCTCCTC